>JAKJXN010000043.1:270052-292022 GCA_022225945.1 Didymella pomorum | reverse complement strand
TCTGATAGTCCAGGGTCAAGATAGGGGCTTGTGAGTAACCAGGATCTGGCCAGGGTCCGAGTCGGACAGGTATCGGACCTTGGCTCAGATCTAAGTTCCGAGCTGGTTATCACAATACTTGCACTTTAAAGACAACGCTAAAGCAAATGCAAACTCCTCCCTCCTTAACTACTATTACTGCGCGATAGCGCGCACTGCCTATAAACAAATAACCTAGTGGGCCTAGGAAAGAGCGCTAGGCGGAACAGGAACTAGCATTGTGTGTATAACTGCTACTAGTGTTAGCAAGACTAGACACAAGCAGTAGAGGACTTATAAGAAAAAGGTTGTTGTTCTGCTAAAGAAGAAGAGGTAAAGCAGCAAGAGCTTGTTATTGTGCTAGACGCTGCTAAGACTAAACACTGCAGTAACTGCAACTTCGTTGTCACTGTCCTTCACCTTTACAGCACATCCTGTCTACCTTCTGAATAGCATCTAACAAAGACAAGGCGCAGGGAACAACAAAAGGTACACATTACTAGGAAGCCATTAATATCAACCAAGGAGCTAGCAAGGAATCGCTCAACAGAAGGAGCTCACAACAGGGTGACGAGCCGCTCTCATACATACAGGTCGGGACGACCTGCCTACAAGGAGGGGGGTAATGTGATAACCAGCTCGGAACTTAGATCTGAGCCAAGGTCCGATACCTGTCCGACTCGGACCCTGGCCAGATCCTGGTTACTCACAAGCCCCTATCTTGACCCTGGACTATCAGATGGTATAAAGGCAGCATAGGTAGCAGGGTAGACTGACAGCTTTTGAGTATCCTTCGTACAAGACCTATAGGAATAGAGGAATCTCCTGTGTCCCAGTCCCAGTGCTCCCATACACCTCGTAGCGGATTCCCACACGTTTCGGAGCCCTCTATCATCCTGCGTCGTTACATGTACACCCGTGAGCTTGCCCGACGAAAGCACTGCACGGACGGAATCGAAGGTAGATTGACCAGCCTGGAACGCTTCGATGACAGTTGAATCGGGACTCTCCCAGTCAAGACTGCACACAATGCAACCCTGGTTTACAGCCCCGAGGATGAGGAACATCTCGACGCTTCTAGTGGCGGCGTAGATAGACTGGGCGAATTGCTCGTCAAAAGTGTTGGCACAAACATTCATTCAGTCCATACCTGCATCCAGTGTGTGACTGACAGTTGGTCGAGCAACAGAAGTGCAAGTGCAATTGCCTATGCCTGCCGCGTGAAAGTCGTGCCTTGTGCGCTTGCTATTGCACCTCTCGAGCATCGTGCGCATCGTTTGCCACAATCGAAACGACTGCAGCTGTTTGCCATGCTACGGTTGGGAGGTGACGACTGACTTCGCCTCAGAGCCTCGCACAGTCTGCCTGTCTGAAGCCACAGAAGCTATGGTGCGGTGTCACGCTGAGCTGAAGCGGACGAAGTGCGGCGATGTACCATGAGCCATGGCGACTTGCTCACGAGCTGGGTCATATGTGTTGTCGTGCTGCAAGCTTCGAACGCGTAAATCTGGCTGCCTTCTCTTCTCAGCTGTTCAGGGTGCATATCTGTATAATTGATCGATGTTAAGCCACACCTTTGTCCTCCCTGAAGTTGCCGAAGATGTCTCCAGTCAGCTCAGGTGTGGATGATGTGCTGAAGAGCGACGAGCAAGACTCTCGTCCGCAATCAGTCCACTCAAGAATCAGCCCGACAGCCAATTCGGGGCGTGTGTGCTTGATTGGTGGTCGTGTGATGTACGAACTTCACAAAAGCAAAGATTCTTGTCAGAGTAAGCTCAGACTGCTCCACCAGCATGCTGAATATTCGAAGAGGGTGTGACGTTGTGAGCTTGTGAAAGTAGAAGGAGCCATCCGCAGCGGACCCACTTGTGCCCCTCCACGTCAAGCGCGCGTGCATCGCGGGGCAGCAACAATCGCGCACTCTATGAGAGCTTCACAACACCACAGCACCGCCAAAATGTTCAAGAAAGAGTGCGCCCAGCTCCTACAAAATAATCTGCTTCTCCCTGTTGACAATACCCCAGTATCTCAGCGGGCGCCAAGTCCAAAGTAAAGTCCTCAGCACAAAGAGCCATCCGCTCAAAAGTGCTCGAGGAGTACCCCAAGCTCGAGCCGTACATCGAAGACATCCTACCCAAGAAGGAGCAGCTCGACCTCGTAAAGCTGCCCGACCGCGTCTCGCTCTACACACTCAACTCGACGCCGCTCTTCTTCCAACACATGGACGACGCGCTGATGCCGCACCTAACCCTCGTACATAAATACCCCACCGCGTTCCACCGCTTGCGCATCGACCGCGGTGCGATTCGGTTTGTGCTATCGGGTGCGGCGCTCATGGCGCCTGGCATGACAAGCCCCGGTGGCCGATTGCCCAGCAAAGAGTTGAGCACGGAGGATCAAGAGAGATATGGGAGCGAGGACCTTGAGCCGGGAACGGTGGTGGTGATTGAGGCAGAGGGTAAGGAGACAGCGTGTATGGTGGGTGTGCTAAAGATGGGAACCGCGGAGATGCGGGAGAAGAAAAAGGGACAGGCTTGTGAAGCTGGGCATTATCTGGGTGATGGTCTGTGGACCATGGTCTTGTGAGAGGCTGGAGGGCTGTAGCAGAGCGTCGCTGAAGAGTACGGCGCTCATCGACGGAGGCATACATTGCATAATTACAAAAGCATGCACGCCTTCAGCGCTTAGGATGGGAAGCTCGAACATAGCGAAGCAATGAACACGGAACAAACGTTTATTGGTATCATTATGTAATACTCATGAGCCGCCACTACGAATAGAGCGTCATAATCAAGACTCACCACTCTACTGAGGTGCCCCGCGACCAGCTCCGCCAGCTCCACCCATGAAGTTACGTGCCATCTCAGCGATGTTGGGATCGTTCATGAGGCTGGCAAGATCAGGCATGCCACCGCCGCCAGCACCACGTCCTGCGCCTGCTCCTGCTCCTGCGCCAGCACCGCCACCAGCTCCGGCACCAGCTCCAGCACCGCCACCAGCACCGAATTGCTGAGCCATCTCGGCTATCCTGGGGTTGCTCATAAGATTGTTCATCATGTCTGGGTTGCTCATCAGGTTCTGCGCCATCTGCCTCATCATAGGGTTCTGCATCAGGCTTCCAAGGTCAGGCATACCGCCGCCTCCTCCACCGCCGAGCATGCCAGCTAGGGAGGAGAGGTCGGGCATGCCGCCTGCACCGGCGCCAGGCGCGCCTCGCGAAGCCTCAGGAGCGCCAACATCACCACCCTCCTCTTCATACTTCTTCTTCGCTGTCTCGTAGCCCTTGCGCATGACGTCTGAACCGCCGCCCTCGGCGTCCATGCCTGCCTTATATGCGTCCATAGCACCCTTCGCGTCGCCGAGAACATACTTGGCGAGACCGAGTCGCGACCACGCCTTGGAGTAGTTGGGGTCGGCAGCGACCGCCATCTCGGCGTCTTCCTTGGCCAGCTCGTGCTTGCCCATGCCGGAGTGTGCGGCGGCGCGGTTGGAGAGGTAGATTGGGTTGAGGGGGACGACGTCGAGAGCGGCAGTGTAGTGCTTGACGGCGCCGGCGTAGTCCTTCTTCTTCATGGCCTCGTTGCCCAGGCCTTTGAGGCGCTCAGCCTCGTCCTTGTTCGGTCCGCCCGGCCCTGATGCGGTGGCGGAGGGTGTCTGCGGTGTAGCGGGGCGGGCCTCGGTCGCAGACGAGCTGCCCTCTGTCGAGGCGGTGGTCTTGCCCTTCAGCTTCTCGTAGACATTGTAGATGGACAGCAGATTCTGGCCGCCAAGCGCATCTTTTTTTGCGGCCGCATCGTCTACGTCGACCTCGAAGGCTTCGGCGATACAGTTAGCGGCAACCTCGAGCTGCTCCGCATTGTCAGGAGTCACCGAGCCGTCGGTCTGCGAAGTCTGGAGGAAGTCGAGAATCGCGAGCGCAAGGCGCTTCTTAGATTGTTGTGTGGTTGCCTGTCTTGTTAGCATATGTTTACGTAGCTCCGGCGCGGGGTAGAAGCCTACCATGATGGCAATTCGGTCTTGCGAAAAGTGTGTATCAGCGAGCTTCGGTGCAGGCAAATATTAGGAAGCTCCGTTCGAGGCACGTAGTCTGATAAGATGCAGGTTGAGGCGTACTGTGGAGTGATCGTAGACTCGAAGCTTCGATTTGGCGGTGGTGGGGCTAGCTTTCACGTGGGGGTGGTGCCTCCATGTGTCGCAGGCTGGAGATAAACACGACCTCGACACCTCAAAAATGTAGGGTCTCAGCAGCAAGCACCACGATCGTCACGCCAGAGCAGGCTTTCCGAAGAAGGCGATCCTCTCGAGATCTCATATTGATTTTTTGTCCCCGCGAGAAGCAATGAACGCCTAGTCCGTTACCCACCTCGAACTTGAGCGACCGTCGACATCTTCGCGTCTGACCTGATGCATCTCTCTTTGCGGCATGATCATCATCACTGCTGGTAACCGGCGAGCCCTTCCTTCACAGTGGTCCATGCCTTATCAGGCATCCGCTCCCATACCTCAAATGTCCGCGGCTTGATCCACAGCGGCTCTGTAGCTGCAAGATACGGCTTGTAGTAATCCTTCGTCAATTGGACCTGGCCAAGTAATCAGTGTCCGTGTGGCGCCGTCTACGCATGCTGCACAGCCAGCATTGACGTACGATTTGAAACCACTCCGGGCTAGCATTCCAGTTCTCGACGAACTTGAACTCGCCAGGAACAGCGGGATTCTGGAACACTTCGAAGTAGATACATTCTGGCTCGGCACTGACGACGTCGTAGCAAGGTTTTAGGTGGGAGAGGAATAAGTCGACGTTCTCGGGCGCAACAGTGATGTGGACGTGGAGGGAAAGAGTAGGTCCCGTGTATGGAGCCATGACTGCACAGATCGAAGGCAAATAACAATCCTCGTTTGTAAGTGTGAAGAGGGACTCAGATAGAGGAGATCGATATATAAGCACTAAGCCTTGGCATTCCTGACAAGGAAGCTCAAGACTGGCTTACATGCTTGGGTACGAGTTGGGGCTAGTCGAGGGCGGGCCCACATCAAATCTGGCTCCTTCCTCACGTCGTGGCAACGGATGAGCACACTGTACACCACTGGGAAGCGAAAAAGCCTCTGGAGAGTCACTTTCGCAACCATCTTGGTCTGTGAAGAGCCCAAGAGGCCAATGTGCCAAGAGTGCGAATCTTAGCTTACAAATCCAGCATTCAAATTCTTCGGCCGCTCAATGATCCCTGACGATCAAGATCAAGTTCATTCTGTCTCGAATCTGCTATTCTACGGATGAAGAGAATCCCTTCTTACTTCAGGCCGTTTCATGCACGACCTTCAGCCATGGCCGCCGAGATATACTTGACTGCATCCAACGTATCCATCCTTTCGATCGAAGCAGTGTAAAGAGGGTATTTCTCAGCGAAACTATCGAGCTTACCAAGCTCACGCAAGAGCCCTTCTCCGACTGAGGCCTATGTACGGAAGGACAGATCAGTGTAAGTGCACCTGTCACCAATAAGGCAGCTGACATGGATCCAGTCTGGTGCTATTATCCAGTGTCTCGTTGACCAGTACGATCAAGAACAGAAGATATCGTACAGCACACTACCGGAGAAGTACCAGACGCGGCAATGGCTGTCTTTTCAGATCTCGGCTCAGTTGTCCAGAAGTCCTTGCTCCGGCCGAGTACTGACATGGAGGTTCAGGTCAGGGCCTGTACTTTGGACAAGCCACTCGGTTCGCACGGTTCCACCCTGAGAAACTCCCATCCGCGATCGACCGATACGTCAATAAGATCTTCCGCGTCACTGGCATCCTGGAGCTTGGACTGAAGCGGAACGGCTCAGGCTCGAGATCACCGCAAGCCAACCTTCTTTACTGACCTCCCATAGCGTCAGACAAGTGTTGGGATCTTGTATGGTCGGCAGTTGACCGTTCTGTGTAAGCTGAAGATACTGCCCAGTCTCAACTTCAGAGAAGTCGAGATAGTGGAGGCTGTAAGGTAATTCCAACGCCTCAAGAATCAAGCACACTTTCCAAGGATTCGGTGCACTCCAATGGGCCTGAATTTACATAGGTCTTAGAGACATTATTGAAAGGGCAGTTCAAGAGCCGCGAGGATGAAAGAGGATGTCCTTAGTGTTGGGAATCAGCCCTGCTTATGCTTGATCGTACAGTGAGCGCCTGCAGCTTTTGATGACGCGGCGCATAGCAAGATGGTAGAGGAGATGCACAGCTACAAGTAGCTGTCCAATGAGAACGATACAGTCTGCTAGCATTGCGACATCACTAGCGCGCCTTAGTATTCGACGAGGCAGCTGCGCAGTATCTCCGTTGGCAAGAGCGATGACAACCTGACCTCATGTTTGACACAACAGGCCATGGTCAGTCCTGGTCACCTGTCAACAGGGTGGCTGACCTGTAGATTACGACGCATCAAGTGCGATAAGACACGCCCAATATGCACCAGGTGTGCAAGCTCCAGCCACCCATGCCTCGGATATGACGTTCAGCGCTGGCCGCAGCAGCACTACAGCAGGAAGCCTTCACAAATCGAATCGGCTGGTCGATGTTTGATGAGGGCATACTTGCTGAGCAATACTTCAGCTTCTCTTGACGCCCGTGGTAGTACCACCGCGCCACAGCAGAACCAGCCTTCCCCAGCAGTACACAACGTTATCGCACTGATGAAGGCTAGTTCCGGTTCCTTGTCTGCAGATTTATAGGCTGTGATAACTCGCAGAGAACTGCAGCAAAAGTACCAAGCATGCATTCGAGATCTAGCCTCGAGCCTGTCATCGCAGGACGAAAGCGCTTCTTCGGATCTTTCATCTTACCTGTTCGCGGTACATGAGGTCAGTTGTCGCAGTGATATCCAGCCTATCATCGGATAATACACGGAAAGATGACTGTAGCTCTGGGCCATTACGACAAGACCTGGATCCTCCACCTTGACGGCTTTCTTGCCACACTTTGCATGCAAGCTCAAACACAGCAATACTGTGTTCAGCATACGAAACAGGCATTACGTACCGCAGACGGCAGCAATGATACTCCAGCATCCAAGGCAGAGGCTCGCAGTGGTGATGATACTATCCTGCTGCACATGGAAGTCACCAAGCTGCGCTTACGGCAGTTGGTTGCTGAACAAGAAAGACTGACACGATCAGAAATATCGACTTGGAGAAACTTTGAGTCGGTAGGAAATCTGTGTGCAGAGATGCTCTGCTATTGTCTTCCACTGCGGTTCTTGAAGCGGCATCAGTCAATATCATGGACTATGCCGCCTGCAGGGCACTGCAGGGCAGTAGTTGTGATGGCGGCCGGCCTCTTAATCAGCATCGGCACCCGCCTGAATACAAAACAGTCTTCCCAAGCTACGCTGGCTCACAAAAAACTACAAAAGTCCATACATGCGGCTGTAGATTCAATCTATGCTTCAACCAAGAGTCTGTTTCCAGAAGAGGTCAACGTCGTGGAGGTCTATAGCTCAACTCTACGACTACGAGATACTGCCGTGAGCGCCATTTTTGCGATGTGGCCTCTGTACGCCGCTACAATAACTTGCTATGTTGGCTCAGACCGACATGGGCACATCGGAGATCTGCTTTGGCGGATTGGCAAGGTTGCAAAGCTACCCAAGGCCAAGATCTTGGTGAGTCGATCCTCCATCGGCTCATGATTGCTCTTAAAGCTAACATGTCGCTTACTATAGTTTGATATACCCTGTGAAGACATCGGCTGTGCGCAAATTGCTGCTGGATTGCTTCTGGTTCAGTCGAGCAAGTTTGACTACTTGGATTGAAGGTAGTTCTCCAACCTTGGATGATATTGTTGTATGTGGATTTGGTGCATGGTTTGAACTAGCTATGCCTGAGCCTTGTTACGGCGCTTCTAAATGCTTTGTTGTTCCTTAGGCCCATCGATGGATGGAGCTTTGCATGCATAGTCTGGACATAGTCTCTCGCGGCTTTGAGCTGATACAGCCTTATGTTGGCTGAACACATCCCTTTGGGCTTGATGCGGAACGTTGTGTGAGGGTTTAGTCCGGCTCGTCGACAGCAGCGTACGTGCTACGAAGAGTCAGTCATGCTCATGCCCATGTGCCTGCACGGTGTGTCCCAAATTATGCCTCACTGCGGCCGGAAATTGTGATGCCTTTACGCAGTCCGACTTTCGGTGATGCTTTAGATTTATCAGAAAGCGACGCTTACTCTCCGGTGGCTGAAAGACTAGCTTAACTTAAGGTTGGAGTCATGATCACCAGCACTATGCACGCAAATATGTGGTCATCACGCGAGCGTGAAAGAGGAGGCGAGTGGCCTGCGGCGGTGAAGGTAGGAGGTCTGCGCACAAGGGAGGGTTCGAGGCTACCTTCCCCCCAGGGTCGCAAAGCAAAGAGCATCTTGCCCCCTTCAGGAATAGAAATGTTCTCAATGAAGCTGGGTTGACAGTAATGCATGCGTTTTTAACGTGCACCACGAGCGCAACGAAACTTAGTGATTATGTGGTGAAAACGAAGAAGGATAATTGCATGGTGCGAGTGAAACTCTGCAAAAAGAAGGAGCAAGATTGGCTTCTGCTGTGCGTCAAAAAAAGGTGTTCGTTCGAGCAGAGTACTAACTATGGTACCTTCCGTGTAGGTAATGGTGGACACAACTCAGGCCCCGCGAACAGATGAACAGATCAACGTGACCCAACACCTCTAGCAGACATGAGTGACATGCTGTGGAGGGTTTCTTGCGTCCACTAAATCCTTTCCAATCAATGAAGTAGCGGGGCAGTAATCCTGAAGACAATGGTTAGCAGAAGTCTGTCAGCAAGCTCTATCAGAAATCCCAGAACAAGATTGATCGAGGTCATTTTTTCTCACAACATCGCGCCAATAAAGTTTATTAAAAACTTGATGCTGGCTGAATGCATACAAAACTCTCCACGGCTTTTCCTTGTAGAGCTGAAGCATTCGAACTCAAGATCCGTCGCGAATTCTGCCGGGAAAACGGGGCAGACTTCACTTGTCGTTGCATGAATCCCATGACTTGAAAGACGAAAAAATCTTTTATATAAGTCTGAGCATTTCCTCACAAGAACAGTCAGGGTTGATTACGCTTTGCATCAAGTCGTTACCCGGTCGGATCATTCAATCAACGAACACGTATTCACCAGCTACATTTGACAATTCAAAGGCCTGGAATATCTTAAGGAGGCGATAACTGATCGAGGCTATTGGAAATGTCGTGTGAGTTAGCACTGGTCAGTCCGTGAACGAGACGCGCAGATGTGACCAAGTACTCTATGCCACTCAGCAGTCACGGAACCAGAGCCTCCTCAAGGAAGTGTCGCGTCTTCGACGTCAGGATAGATTTTGTACATGCATCATTAGGTGCCGATGCTTTCGTGCCATCTGCATGCACTGATTCATACGAGGCTGCACAGTATGCGTTACATCACAGTTGTGCGCTGGCAAGTTGTCCAAATCGGGTAACCTGTACGACTACTCACCTATAGCGAGACCAATCACAGCGACCTTGCCATGTGTATGCATTATTGACAGCTCAGTAGCATCATGCAGTACTAGTCATGGCAACCAGTATATGAATGTGTCGTTCGCTTCGTAGTCCGCCGTTGCTGCGTTCGCCGTCGCTGGGCGCGTTCCGTGGTCACTTTCGCGACGACTTCGTACCCACTATTGACCCATCAGAAAAGCCGACACTTCTCCGAGCGAGCGAACATAGATGAGATCAAGGAAAAGAGAGGCACAACTTCATTCACGACGACCTACAGTAAGAGGTGGCGACATTCTCAACGACGAATAGCAAACCCCTTTTCTGCCAGACCTCCAATATCGCGCTCTGATCACAGCACAATCTGAGGACCTCATCGATCACAAGCGCTCGCTTTACCTGATCTCAGCAAGGCTCGCTGAAGTCAGTCACCCTCACATGCGCCTCAAGCACACCGATGATCGCGGTTGTCAGAACTCATTCACAGCCCTACCAATAGCCAGCCCGTTCGAACGTGAGAATAACACATTAGAAGATCGGCCTGAGCAGGAGGCTCCCGGAGTCCGCCTACAAGCGTCTCGGACGTCCAAAGCCGGTCCACGAGCCACATCGATTGCAAAGCTGAGTGCAAGAGTGAAGGGAGAGGGTGAGATGAGCTGAGAAGACCTGAGCTGAGTCGCACAAGCCTCATGACCCTCCACTACGAGCGCTACGAATGTACGCGTCGAGCGCGCCTTCGACAACGGCATCCGTCTACGTCCGTCCACGCACACCTAAAGCGTAAGTAGTCTTGGAGGACGAGTATACGCGTTGACTGCGTGTGGATTCGGCAGAGCCAAGCATTCGATACTCACGTTGCTAATCTTAGACTCGCCACTGCGATACGAGTGTGGAGAACGCAAGCCTCGCCTTACCTGTCTGCTGCCCGGCGCAGAGCGACTCCGGACAAGGAATCAAGTTATCGGTGCATTGTGATGGGATTCGAGATCCTTTTCCTCGGACACTTTGGCCGCGCAGTGCGTCATCGACAACCCTTACCAAGATCACTGTGTGCATTCGGCACGCAAATCCAGCGCAGATGGCAGTATGCGAAAGAGGTTATGTCATGACTTGGCCGCGATATTGGATGCGACCATGGGTGAGTGACAAGGCCAGGGTGCAGCACACACGTTGTGGCTGTCGCGGGCCAGTGCGCTTGATGCGGGGGAGGCAGCATCCCTGCCCTCGACGACACCACTTCAGCATCGCGACGATCATGGGATCAGTTTGCTCCGAAGTCTGCCATCCTAACGAAGCTTGGTTCGAAGATTACAGATACATATTTCGAGGGACATAATTGTTGCGACGCCGCGATTTGCGCTGCAACGACAAGGACGACGCGGAGACAAGCGCCTTAACGAATGTCATGTAAGTTGATGTGCAGCGATAGCGACCCTGCCTAACGCTGAGCCGTTAGCAGCCGCCTGAAGCGCAAGTCTGGAAGGGTGCCGGAACCCTGTTTGCGATCGTCGGTCGATTTGTGATTGGTGAAGAGTGCATATCTCCATATTCACTTGCGCATGGCGCCGAAGGAAGCGTGAGTAAGCCAACTGCAGCCAATACTATGTCAATCCAAGGCTGCTCTAGAGGCCATTGCATGGAAGAGTTCATCACAAGAATGTGTTGCGGAAGTCAAAGGTTAAGTGATGGGCTGGAGTTGAGGCAACTGGTCACATTCGAATCGCTCTGCCTGCTGCACTGATCATCAGATATCCTAGAGGTAACCTGGGCGCAGAGTCGGGTTCTCAGTAATCATCGTACATGACTCGCCCTTCCGGTTTGCGCCCACAAGGATGCGGCAAGGCCCGTCATCAAGAGCGATCACCTAAAATGCGGTGAAGAGGCTGGAAATGCGCTAGATGGGACTTGAAGTTCGACGTCGAAACGGCGTGGCAAGTCGTCCGAGTGTTGCATGTGAACAGATCTGCCACACCGATCGTTGAGATAACGAGAACGATAGTCGCGAAAGAGGTGCGTGACGGTGAGGCCTGATTAGCTGGAAAAACTTGTTTCAGTCCTGGTAGCGAGCGTCTATGTTTCGAAGAATATGTAATGTTTTCGTGTATGCAGTATGCGTCCCTACGCGTGTCGCACCGTTTCATGCTCATACACATTGCACAGCCACACTTGGTACTTGCGTAGCGTGCGATCAGTCGTTCATCCAAGCTGCAACACGATTGCCGGCAAAGCGCGCTCCAAAACGCAGGCCAGTGGAGCCCATTGGAAAGTAAGAGACGGTGAACCAGAGCAACGACACTAGTTGCGCGATGACTGAAAGAAAGGTGAGGGGAGTGTTGTGGAGCTAGTCACGCGGACGTTGTCAGTAAAGAACACGAGCTAAGAGGACGACAACTGAAAGGTGTGGGTGCGTGGGGTTTGACAGGGGTTGCGCAATCTTAGTGCGTGTATGGGTCGACATCCTAGGGCAGGGCAACTTACACCAAGAGAGAAGTAAAGTGTGAGTGCAATACTCCCAAAATATGCGGCAGTGAACGGAAGTCGCGGACCAGAGATAAGATGCTGGACTGCAATTTTGTCAGCGGGTGTTATGTGTATGCAGGTGTGCAGCCAAACTGCAGCAAGGCTTGCTTACCGTACTGAATGGGGCCCATCATGACAGCCCAGGCTGCCAGAAACAGAACACTGCCCATTGTCCATCTGAAGCTGGTTAGCGCTCTGGCTCTACAATCAAGTCGTATCTCGAGAAAGCTGGTTCCAGGAAGGACCCAGCTGCAGGCTGCAACGCGCCGAACCTTAGTCCTGCATGATCGCTGCAGAGGGTCCAGCGCCGATCGCCCGGTGGCTAGGCGAGACATGTCAGATGGCAGAACGACTCCATACGGCAGGCG
This sequence comes from Didymella pomorum, assembly GCA_022225945.1. Lineage (NCBI taxonomy): Eukaryota > Fungi > Ascomycota > Dothideomycetes > Pleosporales > Didymellaceae > Didymella > Didymella pomorum. The sequence goes on along the minus strand of JAKJXN010000043.1, from coordinate 279,631 downwards.
AGCTTTCCGCAGTCAATGAGTGGAGCGTTACTATACCATGTCGAAGGAATGCATGAGTTCGCGTAGCCGTGCCGAAGGACGAAAGAGGTATGTGCCACTGCCTCTCTGCCTGTTGCGGAGGCGTCATAGAGCAGCAGGGAGTTTAAATGCAGACTTTGACTGGCTGAGGGAATGCTGGAGGGGCGCAGGTCACTTACAAAATGGCGAACTTGCGAGGCCTGACAATGAAGACCGGGGTAAACATGAGCCCAATACAGGTGGCGAACATCGCTGCGGCTGCAAGTAGCAGACCGCCGAAGACCAGTAAACGGTCCCATCGACTGACTGCAGATATCTGTCAGCATGGTCCAGAAGCTACTTGATTCATGTCGGTATGCAAGTTCCCAGATTCGAAACGCTCCACGCAGGAACTCCCTTTAGTCACACGCAGACTAGTGGATGCCAGCATGGCCTGGTGACAGCCTGAAGTTGGGCCCACTGGACTTGTCCGAGGCAAGATGCTGTTGTCTAAATTGCCATGTTCGTGATTCTGGATAACCCAGTCAGGCATAGGAGACCCGGTCTCACCAATAAGTCTGGTGAGGCAATCACAAGGCCCCCACTACTCGTTGTGGCGCTCAGCGGTGACTGGAGGACTTGAGTGACTTCGCGTTACGAGGACAAAGTACACCAGAAAACACTTGTTTCAGATGTACTTCAAGATATAAAGAAGCCGCGTAGAAACAGATCGGCGATCCGGCACTGCAGTACGAGATGTGTGTACTTACGCGCAAACCAGCCCTCCTCTTCTTCTCTCCGTGTGGGCGCTGGGAGCGGGGCTCCTGGGTTCGTCTCTGAGATCGGTAGCCTAACATAGCCCCCTGCTCCAAAGAGGTTGGAGACTCTGTCCATCACTGAGGGTGCGGCCGTACTGATGGGCGCGTCTGCTTCTCTTCTGCTCCACCCTAAGGAGTTCATCGACTCCCGGAACGAGGCGGAGGCCATCTTGGTCTTTGGGCTGTAATGAGGACCACGCGATACTGTAGCTCCTTATCGAGCGACGAGAACCTGCTTGGTGTAGTCGGAATAGAGGTAAGTGCTAGTGCGGTGAAGCCTGGCGCGCAATAGTGTGCCCGAAGAAGCTTTTCCGCAAAGCCGCAGCTGGCGACACTGAGATATACGAGTCTTGGTACTGGCTAGGTAGCAGCCGCAGGGTATGCCCTAGCGTTCCGCAGACTCAGCTGTCAGCCTAGTCTCGCGGCAGGGCGTGTGTGGCTTTGGTACACTGATGGCAGCTACAGCGAATGTCGATGCCGCGGGAGTATTCGAACGGGTGGAACGTGTATGCTGCGACGCCGGGACGGAGGATTTCGTGCAGATGATCGACTGAGGTGAAGAGGAGGCACACCCAATGGCTGGTGGGGCGAGGCTTGTGACAGCTCTGGGTGGTGTGCCTGCTCGATTCGGCGTCGACGAGGCCGATTCTCTTGCGAGGAAGGCACGATGCACCTGGGTAGCAAGCCCGTGGCGTGGGTGGTTGGCTACGGAACGTTTGCGGGCGATAGAACAGGCTTGCCTAGGAACTTGCGATGGCGGTATGCTGAGCTACGCGTTCATAGAGGTGTCGTGAAGTCGGTTAGTGCAGCATGGGGGAGCTCAGTCCCTGGAAGCAACACGGTGGATCCTAGCGCGGGATCGTCTCCCGCTGCAGCATCAACCTCTCTCTCTACGAGCACCACCCACACTCGCGCTGCAGTCGCCCGAGTTCGCCGCTGTATTTGTACGGCAATAACGGTTGCGGTGCATGCCATACTATTTGCTGAGAAGCTTGGTGAGTCACAGAGGGCACGCCTTCTCTCTTGGGTGTGGACTTGCACGCGTCTCCTGGGAACTATCTAAGACATGTTATCCATCACCCACCCACTGCGCCTGCGGATGATCAGTCCAAGGTCGAAAGGGCCGGAGGACCAGGGGCAGTGAACCTGCATAGTCGTAATTGATCAATGCGATGCGTGCAAGCCCGCGAGAGCAGGAGAGGCGAGTCAGAGCCGCATGTACTGCAAGCGTGTATATAAGGGACCGCGAACGCCGCGTGCGGTCTGGATGCAGTAACCCATCTGCTCGCTCTGCCGTCAGTTCATGCACGCCTCACCTTTCAATAAGGTGCTACTCTGACAGACCTCGCTCACCTCCCCTCTCACTACCTCCCCATATATTGCCACCCCGGACTACCGCGGGCCGAGCTTCCCTTTCACAGTACATTGCATTGTACTCTCACCTACGTCAGAGCCAGCCCGTCTCACCACAGCGGGTGCCGCCCTCTCCGCCTGCACGCAGCAGACGCACGCAACAGCTGTTAAGTGCGACGCTCAAGCCCTTCCGTCTCTTGTTGCCTCCTGGTCTGAAGCTCGGCAACCGCGCCCCGCTGGTGTCGATTCGCGCCAGCCGTCCTGATTCGCCGGCGCACGCTCTAGCTTGGCGACGCGCTTCTAGCGACACGATCCTCGCCTCTACGCTGACCGCCTTCTCCGGCTGCTTTGGGCTCGCTATCCCACACCGTGGCCCGACCCCGTCGTCTCGCCTCAGTTGCTCCAGTTTCTCCGCCTGCGAACTGCTGCACCCACTGGGCCCCCTCACTGCGCGCTCTCCCACAGCGCGTTGACATCTGCCTTGCGCGTCTTCCACCGCGTACTCTTGTTCAGGAAACTCCGGGACCGGGGCTGCAGCCCACCCTTGAGCCTCTCCCCGCCATACACCGACGATCTGCTCCATATTCCACACCCAGCACCATTCTCCACCCACGTCGTACAGAGCACTCCAGACCGCGCTCTCCTTCCGCTTCAGCGCAAGAGAACGCCGCGGCCGCATCCTCCCCGAAGGCTGCACTGCCGACCCTCGTGTCGACTCAAAGGAAGCAAACCTGTGTCACCAGAGCCGCACCTTCGAGCGCCCCCTCGCCCAAGTTTGCTGAGCGCACCGCAGCAGACAGCCGCTGCGAACCCCCATCGAACGTCCTCGACGCCGCACCAACTGTTGTGGCAGCCTGGTCGTCCCTAGTTGCTGGTGAGTCAACCCACCCTCTTCCCTCACCACCGCGTCCACCGCCGCCTCGGCAGCTATAGCTAGCCGCAGCGGGCCTTGCAAGAGCGGCATTGCGGTAGTGTGCGACTGTGTTCGCTGCTTTGGTCGTCTGTACGACGGTCCTCATAGTGCGAGGGTGCAGTACCGCTGTCGTCCTTTGTTGCTCGCTACCTGGCTGTACGCCACACTTATGCAACCAACCTTCGAACTGCTCAACATTTCATTGACGAGGGCTCTTGCGCTGACACATTCCCATTTAGCCCTTATCTGAGCGTCAAAGCCACGAGCGCCCTCCCCATCCTGCACTGAGCGCCTCCAGAACAGGCCTTTGCTGCTCCACTCCTCCCTTCACACCTGTCAACACCCACCCGTTCGGGATTCCTTTCTCTGCACAGTACAACTTCTAGCCAAACAGCATACGTGCATCCACTACTGTACGTCGTACCGAGTCTGGTGAGCCTTTGTTTTCAGAAGGACTCCCTATGCATACCAAGCCGCGCACTAACGGTTCTCCCACAGAAAGAACAAGTCCACCTTGATACCACCGAGGGCTTGTCAGTGACTATCAAGCACCATAAGCGACTGCACTAGCTTGCTGAGTGACCTTGTGCGCAAGATAGCAATCGGCTTCCAGGGTCCTTCTTATAGGGTCACAGACCGTCTCGTGGTGCAATCACACTGCACTGCATTCCTTAGTCACTTGCCGGGTCGGAAGACAGTAAGTTTCAGATCCAACAGTTCGGGAACCAGCATCGGTCCCATCGGCCTCACACTACATTCCCCGGAATCGCTGTAACCTTATTATGCCAAGTAAGTGAAGCCTCTTTTGTCATATGCACCCCTTTCAGTCTCCCCGGTCCTCATATAGTGCATCTTCAATCCCCTGCTCGTCCTCCACATCACTGCTCTCTCAGTCTTTCCATCATGTACTACGAGTCCATACTGACTGTTCCTCAAGCGGACGCCCTTTTCACTCCCCCATCATCCTACTCTCCTCAGAAGACCCTCGCACGGTTGGACCTCCGGCTAGACACCAACTCTGACGACACCCTAGACGCTGACATCTTCAATATGATTGGTACTGGATCACCTCAGCCATACATCAAAGAAGAAACCGACGACATGCAGTTCAACTCTGGCCGCTTTGGCAACCACAACGGTTTCGATATGAACCAGCCATTCAACAACCCCCAGTACAGCTCCGCCCATGAGGGCGGAAGTGCGATCGACCCATCAAACTTGACCATGAGCGGCAACATGAACATCAACAGCCAGTTTGGTTCCACCAGCTATGTCCACGGTGCCGCCAACATCGCCGACGATGAGCTTGCCGACTCTCTTGGCTTTTCCAACGGATTCAGCCAGGACAATTCAAACCAGCCAGAATTCTTCCACTCCAACTCCAATGCCGCGAACATGAATCACATCTACTCCAACACTCCGGATGATCTCCCCATCCAAAGCCCCTTTGTACACCCTGGGGGCTTCGACTTCAACCAATATCAGTCTGGACCATCAAGAATGGGCTTCTCAGGCAGCATGCAGGCCAACTCGATGCGTCACCGCATGGCCCTGCAGAGGACCGGCTCCGACAGCCGCACTCCTATGTCACCAAAGACGCCTGCAATGGCCAGTCTTCACCTCGGTACACCCGACTCAGGCAACTTTGGGTCTCAGCCTATCATGACCAATATGCACCGTCATCAGAAGAGCGTGTCTGGACAGTGGGAAGGCACACCTGGCAGCGCTCATTCATGGATCGATTCACCCACACAGTCCCCACATACTGCGTCACTACACCACCAGCAGATCAGCGAGGTCATGCATGGCAAGCATGCCTCCTTGCCTACCAAGGTCGACATCGGCCAGACCCAGGATGCAAAGAAGCGTCGCCGCCGCGAGTCTCACAACCTTGTTGAGCGTCGTCGTAGGGACAACATTAATGAGCGCATTCACGACCTTTCGCGTCTGGTACCTCAGCATCGCCTTGAGGACGAGAAGATCCGCAAGCACATCAACAATAACGGACCTCTTTCCCCGACAATGGGTGCTGCTGGTCTGTCGCCGCCACAAGCAACATCATTACTGGCTGGCGGTAGTGGCAGACGAGCTGCCGGCAACATAACACAAGGCCTGCCTATGGAAGAGAAGGACAAGGGCCCGAACAAGGGAGACATCCTCAATGGAGCTGTGAGCTGGACTCGTGATCTGATGTGGATGCTGTACAAGAAGATGGAAGAGAACGAGCAGCTTACCGAACGCCTACGACAAGCCACCGGCGAGGAATGGCCTGAGATGACGGAAGACGAGAAGCGCATGAAGACCGAAATCTTCGAAGCCGTCGAGAAGAATGGCGCTGGCACCTTCAGGTACTCTCGTGGCCCTGGGTCCGGCCTCCGCGTCCCCAAACACACCAACCTTGCCGGGGAGCCTTTGTCTGGTCTGTCGCCTCAGAGCCTCAGTCCTGGCATGCAGTCACCAGGTTCTGGCTCTGGCTCCCAACAGCATCAGTACTGGTCGAACCAGGCTTTGAAAGAGGAAGACGAGTTCGGCATGGACATGGGTTGAGCGGGCACAGACTTGGTTCCCTGCCCGGTGCACCTTTCATTGTCTCCTTCCCGGCTTTTCGATTCCATGATACCCCGCGATACCCCGCACACTTTCCTGCATCCTGCAGATGCATACTAGACCGACCCGCGGAGGAGCTGCTTGCCCACTGGACCTTCTCACCGCTTTCCGTTGACTAGATCGAAGCATGTCGCCTGTCTCTGCTGGCCAAGGCTGGACGATGTTCGCCCTCTGCAGCATGCCTCATATTGCTTCCCGTCTCATTGCATAATATGTCCCACCTATCGGCGTCTTCAACACGTATCGCCACCCGACACCGCGTCATGAATGGGGAAGGCAATCCTCCCTTTGGTTACGGCCGGCATACGCCTCGTCGGGAACAACACGCAGTGTTCCATTTATTCCATATCATGTTCGATTTATTCCATCATGTATGTCAGGCTTGACAGATTGCATGGGCAGGCGTGAGTCGGCGTTAGAGGTGCGCCATTTCACCAAACAGGAGCAGACTACAAGTTGCGTCACTGTCATCGGACTGTGACTGTCTGCACATGGTAATTTTGGACGGCCGTGTTCGCGTTCATGCTGTTGTTTCTATTTCATCTATTATGGTATTGCTCGCTAGCTTCAATAATCATTCTTATGCAAACAAACTCTGTGTGTCTATCACGAGGTGATCCGTGCTCGTTGCCTTCTACATCAAGACTGTAAGACAAAAATGTCTGTCCTCCAAGCCATCTTGACAAAAACTATTGCCTGATTCCTACAAACTTATTTCTCAGTCATAAGCATGACTTGCATGATATTGCTTTTCTGTTCACCGGACATCAGGATCGCGATGTCGGTTCTAGCATCAAGTGGGCTAAGACATGGCACTGCGCTCTGACATGTCTCAAAGCCTCAGCGACTCAATGCAAAACATAGCTGCCTAACACTGTCTACGCCGCCCGCCACTCGAATGGCGCCAAATCTGGTAGAACGTCGCCGCTGCGCCTGCTGAGGTAGCTGAGGCAAGACGACAGCGGTCGCTAACAGGCGAGCGTTGGTATGCTGTGCGAGCGGTTGGTGGTGTAGCGTCGCTTATCGCTGATTTGACTGACTACATTCGCACGAAAGCCCAGATGTACTGCATACTTTGGTCTGACGATTACAGCAGTCCACTAAATCGCAAATGCATCAGTAGTCTCGTTGGTGCTTTGGCTTGCACAGCATCGTGATTCACCACCGGCGGAACCTTCGCCGGACCCACTGCTGTCACTTCTACATACGATTTTGCCTGCATGATCAGTGTGTTTCGGGAGAGAAGCCACATGTCTTGCTGCGAGTCATCTTTTGTGCAATGTACAGGCGCAGAGAAGAGACTTTGTGCGCTTGGATGGGTATGCTGGTCATGGGAGGGTATCGTGGAGTCAGGACTTGGGTCATGCGAAGTGGGGCGGTCATTGGTGTCCTGACCGTTGGAGGACGTGGGATGAGACTCGGTCTGGGCACGAGACTGCACAAGCGATGTTGAAAAGAGGTTGGGTGCTATGTAGGCAACCACCGGGGGTTGGGTGAGGTTGTTGTTGCTCAGTGAACGGTGTACCGTGGTCCTCTTCCCTGTGTACCGTTGAGTAGAGCAGCAAGTTTCCGTGGAGCTCGTCTGTCGTGCGTGCCCCTATCCGAAACATGACGGCAGACTCAGAAGCCACCAAGTCTGGTTTCGCGACACCCGGCGCCCAACATTGTAGCACGCTGTTTGTTCATCGCAGCGCCAGCCACAACTTACGCGCCGGTCACCACTTTTAGTAGGTCCTTGCGAAAAGCAGCGCGACCGCAATCCCTGACATGCGCGGGCAATACAGGCAAGGTTATGATATGGACTTTGCGTGCCTGGTATCGCATTGTAGCATTAGCATGACAACCTCCTAGCGCTAGCACGGAGTCTAGTGCAGCCCTAGCGATAGTCTTGAGTCTCGCATCAATGTACATAGCTCACTGCCAGTTGCACAGCATTATTCGCCATCTTGCACAGCTTCGTCTCGATGTTGGCGACCCTTGTTTGCAAGACGCCATCCATGGTAAGGATCTAACCGGATCATCCGGACTTCTTTGTTTCAGAGATGTGGTGCACGGTAGCCGCAAAGCTTGGTGTGGTCTTGCGTAGCAGACGCCTTGTTGGTGCGCAGGGAAGAGGAGGGGTCGTTCGGTAGTGTCAGTATACCGTTTGTGCGACGTTGCACCCTCTGGTCTGCAGATCGGCAAGATCTCATCCAGATCTGATCTGTGGGGATGCTGGATGTCTTAGTTAGGATGCAGGTGAAGATTCGGCGCGCAAAGTCCCTGGGCAGGTTAGGTTGAGTAGAGAGGGCAGAATTTGGCGGCAACGAAGGGGTCGCGATCGAATCCAATATGATTAGGTGTGTGTTGCGAGATGCAGAGGGTACCCGTTGCAGGTATGAAGGGGCGCTGTGGACCAAGCCTAAGCTGTGCGACCTTTTTAAGCCGGCAGTACACCCCTGTTGTGGCGCAATTTGGTACAACGACCCTGTCGTCTACAGCATATGTCAAACTGTCAGTGCTGTGTCTCGCCCTTCCTCATCGAGCACCATCCCTATGCTGCTAATAGCGGTCCGCTGCCGAGACATGAATCTTGGTCTACCTTGCCCACGGAAAGGAGTGGGGTAATTTGTAACCTGTCAATCCTGCAGCCCTGGACATGTGTGCTCCACTGCAACCCCGCTGATGACATCGGCGTCGGCTGATACGGCAGGCGTGCGAATGGTACGAGTCGGTGGTTTCTCGGCTGCTCGGTTGGTGCCGAGCCAGTGAATAGGTGATCAAGACCCTTCATTCCGTACTGAGTCGGTATATCTAGGAGGTGCGGGGCTTATCGTGCCCTTGAGGTTGCGGTGAATGGGCTGGGGTTGCAGTCGGAGCAGAGGTAGTGCGGTCGTCACTGTTCTCTCCAAAACCGAGATTCTTGAACGAATCAGGGGCCATCAAATTCCTAGATTACGGATGAGTCAGTGATTGTCTTGTCAGGGTCTATTTTAAAGTGATGATAAGCTCTCTTCGGATGCTGCCGACGCAGTGTGACGCTGATATGTGGAGCCGTGGGCATCGTTGAAGGGGCAACGATCCTAGACAGTACGATATTGAAGCAGCGAGAGCAATGCGAGGCTGGAAACGAGCGGTTCGACAGCCGCGGCGTTTCAGATCTGACAATTGACGAGGAATGAGGTGCAGCTCATCTCTCCCTTGCCTCACCGCAGCCCGATAATCCCAACGACCTGGTCCGAGAATTTTGACAGGTCGGTATGACAAGCTCCTCTTTTCTCCCTTGCTTTTGAAAAGAGCGGAGTCGCCTTGAAGAAAAGAAGATCGACATGGCTAGGTTGAGGCTATGTGGCAAGGAAGGTAGATCCGGTACGTACCGATCCATCCGACAGGACAGGTACGACTTCGATAGATTGCGACACTCGGAGTCGTTCGTTCCACGGTGCGATTTGATACACCTGAGGTAGGATAGCATTATGTCCTTGCACTCGCCTGGAATGTAGCGTCAGTCGCTGAGGTATGGTGTTTGACGGGCGGGGACGCCGGTTACTGCGCGGAGCATCGTATGTGGGCAAGCCGTACCGTCATGATCGAGAGGAAAAGAGCCACGCTCAGGACTGTGAAGCCGAGTTTAGCTGAGTCGACGACGCTAGGGATGACCCAAGGAAGAGGTAGGTTTGGCGCAATGCAGTGGGAGATGCAACAACATACGGGTTGGGCTTGATGACTTTCTGTCCTAGGCCTGCGCCGCCAAAAGAAGCCATGACGTCAATTACAGATATGCGCAAGGGTTTCGGCGAGTACCTGGTGGTTGTGAGGTCGGTGAGATGGTTTGGATGTGGAGATGATGGAGAGGCGGTGGAGTGAGCTCTGATTAAAGTCGCGGGGGGTGCACTGGCCAGTGCATCCCGC
>JAKJXN010000043.1:0-270042 GCA_022225945.1 Didymella pomorum | reverse complement strand
GGAATAGCATCCAGTCGTCTGTCGACGCTGCCATCTCTGCTCTGCGCGGCATCTTCAGTCTCATGACCACGACATCGCATCCCGCCGCCCGCTACAGTAGGCGCCTGCCCTGCATCCTTTGAGCCTGTCTAAGGGCGACGCAATAATTCGACATCAACATCAACACCTCCAAGACATCGTCCTTCCAGGCGATGTGCTTGTTGAATGCCGATAAGTATCAGAGCCGAACTCTTAAACGTGTGACATTGAGTGCGTAATCCTGCAATGGCTTCCTGTCTGAGCACAGATAAAGTTCGCGATCACCGTTGCCCCAATGCCAGTGTTCGAGTGGACATTGACTGGTGTTAACGATAATGTAGTCTGAAGACGCATGCAAACAATGACTCCATGGAGAGATTGAGCACTCAGTCCTCGCGGCTTGGAGGAGTCCTTCCCAAAGCAGCTAAAGCCACCACCGACCTCCGCATCACAGCTTCCCCACTTCGACCGTGCATGCAGCCGGGAGCTTCTCCACATCCCCAATGGCGTTCTCTGGCACATTGCCTCCAGCATCCAACCTTCACGCCATCTTGCTGGTCACCAAGTCGCGTTCGCTCGGCCCTCGGCTGGTCTTCCACTATCCACCTCTTTCGCCGTCGGCGGCAGCGCTCGCTGCAGCCAAAGACCCATCATGGTACCGCAACGAAAGCTCCACTGCGAGCGTCGATTCGCATAGTTCAGATAGCGACTGGGACAGCAGTACAGAAGCAGACGATAACGATGATCTTGAGCTAGGCAGCCGCACGAGTGGACGTGGGTCTGGCCGAACTGGACCCAGTGGAAGTCGTGATAGACTGAAGCTCGGCATTGGCGGCTGGGGCAGACAGGAAACCATTGACGAGGAAGATACTGACAACGATCACAATGGCAACGGACGATACCGCGGCGGAGACTATGATTGGAATTCGGTGCTTGGCTTCAAGGTCGATGCTCTGGAGAAGATACTCACACCGAGCGGAGAATACAACAAGAGACGTTTCGAGCTCGGCGTAGAAGGCATTGTCTTCGTAGGCGCGCCCATGTTCGTGAGAGAAGACGGTCTGTGGAAGAAGCTGAGACGGAGAAAGAAGAAGAAGTCTGAGCTGCAAAAGATTGAGGATGGTGATCTGGTAGGGAACCTTTCCATTGCAGAGGAGGAAGAAATCGAACCGGAGCCATTCGTCTACCCTCCAGGTTTTGAGCCAGGCTATGGTCACGAAACGCTGTCAGTACCTGGCTCTGCTGCGCCGTCAGAAGCAGGATCAGATGCTCGCAGCAACTCTACGGTCGGACACGATGACAATCCTGACATGACCATGTTCAATGTTGTGTTTGTACTGAACCCGCCAGCCTTAGAGTACCAACGACGCGTAAAGGAGATGTACGACAACGTCACACGAAAGTACGCAAAAGCCCTGAAGTACGAGCAGGCGAGGTTTCAGTATGTCTGGAAAGAGTCAAAGCGCATCATCGATATCAAGCAGCGCGCGAAAGAAAATGGAGACTCCATCAGTGTGACGTGGAAGAACCTTCTCGCTACCTCGCCTTTGGCCAAGTCGATAGCCATACTGTATGATGCTATCTCGAATGACAAGATTGCGCACATCCACTTCGATGCTACCTTCAACACCTCATTTCAGATACCTCAAGCGATGTCAACGCCATACCTACCAAATTCACTTGAGCCACAGATGCCAGGTCTCTGGCTCACGACCTCCAATGTTGTGCTAGACGAAGAAGAAGCGCCCATGACGCAACATGCAGCACTTCTTTTGCTCGAGGACCCTGAGACTTTGATCAAAGACCTTGGTGGGGAGTCTTCAGAGAACGGAGCAGCAATTGCTGGCTTGATTCGCCGAATCGTACCCACGAAATCATTACTCAAGATCTCGAGAAAACACAACATTTCAAGCCAAGATATGGAGTACATCGCCTCGCACCTTGTGTACTGGCGACGTGCTCGATTGATCGATCCTCTTTCGCAGCGTGACACATACATGGTCTCTCCGAATGCGGATATGAACTACCTCACCGTTGCTGCCACAAACTTTGCACGACAGTTCCCAACTCTTCCGTCGTTACCAAAATTTCTGGGCTTGTTGTCCGGTACCCCCCGAATCTACAAGAGCTTCATCCCCACGTATGAGCACAGAGATACTTATCTCGAGGTATTGGCATGGCTCATGCGAGGCGGCTGGGTTACACAGCTGAGGACGTTTGCCTGGATCCGCGTCACACCGGAGATCAAAGCTCAGGTGGCTGTCGAGATGGAGCGAGAGGAGCGGATCAAAAAGGCCGAAGAAGCGAGAAAAGAGCTTGCGAGCGAGACCGGATCGGTGAATGCATCACTCTTCTCTGACAAGCGATCGAGCCTGCTGTCTGACCATACCGCGAGGCCACTCACGCCTATGAAGTGGCGTCGCGATAGGAGTGCAGATACATCTGAGGAGATGGAGTCCAGCACGATACTTAGCCCCCGCATCACAGCAACCGGCTCAGTACATCACCGTGGTTCCCCAGCTCGTCCTGCATCTGACGCAGGTAGCAATAGCAGCCAGCGCACAACGATCGCTCTGAACTCTTCCGGCCGCCCAGACTCACCATCACATCTCCTTCCACATAACAGCAAAGTACACAAACCGAGTCCGCTGCATCTCAAACCCACGTCACCATCACTCAACGCAATGACTTCACCACCCTTCCCAGTCGAAGAAGACCTCGTACCACAACCGCACCTGTTCAAACCCAGCCTGATCCTGAGTCCACAGAAAGCGTCTAGCGTCGAAGCGCGCTGGCTCGAGGCAATTGGCAAGACTTTCGAGGAGATCGACCACCATCACCCCAGGCACCCTTCGTACCCTGTCAACAATCCTAGTCCGCCAAAGCACACGGATGGCGTCATGGGCATCTCGGGCAAGGAGCTGAGGGAGCAGTGGCCGATGTTACTCAGACATCTGGATGGGAAGCATGCTATTGAGGACGTTGCGCCGAGGGAGGGGCTGAAGAGGAAGAGGGTCGCTGTGTTGTTCAATGCTGTTAGGGAGAAGGGCTGGCTTGTTGTGGTGAGGCATTGGTAGAATATCGAAGTAGATGTCAATTCAGTATCGACAACCCGAACTCTCAGCTACGCTTTCAATCTGATGAACAGAATCAGACAAATCGCACCTTTCATGTTTGTGGTATGATTTGCTGCGTCTTGAGCTGCGAAATGCCCCGCAGCGCACAGCCACTCAGGCAGCCACTCTGATCTCATAGCCTCGTCAAACACCGCCAAAAACATCGTCGCAGTGACTCCCACATCATTTTACGCGACTGCGCCCATTCTTTCCGCTCGTGTTTTGCAGCCCACATAGCGTTAGTTTCCGCCCTTGCTTGAGTCATTCTTACTGCGTGTTTGTGTGTTGTTGCTGCCTTATGGCGGCTTCTTTCCTTAAGTTCTCCCCGCTCTCGCTCGTTCAAACTGCATTGCGCCTGCACGAGACATCAAGCTTACGTCTATATTTTCCTCAGACCTTTCATATACCCCAACAACCGCCGCGGAGGCCTTTACTTTCCACTGCCAGACTCAGCACCACCGCAATCATGGCACAACGCGACCGCGCACCCTACGTCGCGCAGGACCCGAAGGAGATCACAAACCTCATTCACTCGCTGCAAGCACATGAGGGCAAGAAGGGGAAGGGCGGCTTCTCTGTCAAGAAGCACACATTCAAATTGCCCAGCGGACGTACAGTAGACTCGTGGAAGATGAACGACTGGGACTACAAGAAAGAGCACCTTCCCACATACGCTCGCGGCCTCTTCACATACAAAAGTCTCGATGGGAAAGACGAGATTGCCGTTCGAGGATACGACAAATTCTTCAACCACGGCGAGGTCCGAAAAACAGAATGGAGAAATGTCGAGCAGAACACACGCGGCCCATACGAGCTGAGTGTGAAGGAGAATGGCTGCATCATCTTCGTTTCTGGTCTTGATGACGACACTCTGTTGGTCTGCAGCAAGCACTCTACAGGCGCACGCGGCGACGTAGAGCTCAGCCATGCCATGGCAGGTGAGCGGTGGGTAGAGAGGCACATTGCAACTGTGGGACGTACAAAGGAGGATCTGGCGCGGACCTTGCGGGCAATGAACGCGACAATGGTGGCCGAGCTGTGCGACGATGATTTCGAAGAGCATGTCCTGGCATATACTCCCGAGCAGGCTGGCCTGTACGTTCACGGCATTAATCTCAACCTCCCGGAGTTCGCGACATATCCTGGCCACTTGGTCGACAAGTTCGCAGATGATTGGGGTATGAAGAAGGTCTTGTATGTCATGGAGGACGAAATTACCAAGGTCAAGACATTCCTGGACAAGGTCGCTGAGACTGGCAACTACAACGGACGCGACACCGAGGGCTTCGTCATTCGATGCCAGGCGCGGGCAGCCGAGGGCGCCCCATATGAGGACTGGTTCTTCAAGTACAAGTTCGAGGAGCCGTACCTCATGTACAGACAGTGGCGTGAGTGCACAAAGGCCATGATTGCCGGCAAGCCGCCCCGGGCCAAGAAGCACAAGGCCATTACCGAGGAGTACTGCGACTTTGCACGCAAGAAGTTTGTGCAGAACCCCGGATTGGCGAAAGCGTACAACCAGAACCACGGTATCATCAAGCTGCGTGATGAGTTCTTGGCCGCGCGCGGCACAACTGGCGCAGAGATCATCCAACAGGAGCTGAACGCGGGCGCCCAGGAGAACATGGCAGTCAACAGGAACATCATCATGGTTCCTATTGCGACCATCGGTTGTGGCAAGACGACCATTGCCCTTGCACTTGTGAAGCTTTTTGGCTGGGGTCATTTCCAGAATGACAATGTAAAGGCGAAGAAGGGTCGGGGCCAAATTTTCGCTGACACCATCTCCTCGTTGCTTATTACCAACCCGGTTGTCATTGCTGACCGCAACAACCACCAGAAGCGTGAGCGAGACCAGATCATCAATGACATCTCGCGCACCGTGAAAGATGCACGCTTCGTCGCGCTTCACTACGTCCACGAGCGGTCCAACTACAACGCCATCCGGGAAGCAACACGAAAGCGTGTTCTTGACCGCGGTGACAACCATCAGACGATCCAGGCAGGCTCCAAGGGATCAGGCGAGATCATCGAGATCATGGAGGGCTTCATGCACCGCTTCCAACCTCTCGACCCCTCGGAGGCTCCGGATGACCTCTTCGATCTTGTCATCAACATCGACCCGGTCCTTGACTCTCGCCAGAATCTAGAGACAATCATCAGCAAGATGTTCGAGACATATCCTGCGCTCTTCGAAGGTCGCGACATGCCCACCGATACTGACATGGACGAGGCAATCCAGTGGGCGCTGAATGACTACACGCCGGACTTCAAGATGGATCTGTCGCGAGGCGGCCCCAAGAACCAGCAGTTCAATCACAACCAGATCCTGCAGAATATGCAGAAGAGCCAAGGCGGTGATGCAAATGGAAAGAGACATGCTCAGAGCCAGGGCCAGGGCAGGGCAAAGAAGGCGCCACGCATGGAGTACTTCTCTGTCAAGCTGGAAACTTCCCGAATCAGCTCGATCCTCGACAACCTATTCAGTGGCAAGGGTCTCGAGACTGCGCGGCTCTACAATCAGATGAAGCAGCAGCGCCGTATCCAGAGCGAATTCCACGTTACGCTAATTCACCGTGCCTCAGCAGCTCAAAACCAGCCCTACTGGGACAAGCTCATCAAGCTCCACGATTCTGTCCAGACAACATCCGAGAATGGCAATGTTGCGGAACCCGAAATAGGCAAGTGTGGAGTACTGGTCGAGCGCTTGATCTGGGACGACCGCATCATGTGCTTTGTGGTACGCCTCAATGGCTCCAGCACATTGCAGATCGAGAGTGAGGCGGGTATCACTACCGAAGACCTGGCCTTCGAGTCAGTCAACCCCGTTGCGCACGTCACTGTCGGTACAGCGAACGCGAGCATCAAGCCGAAGGAGAGCAATGATCTGCTTCAGCGCTGGTTAAACGAAGGCTCTGGAGCAGCAACAGGAATTGGAGAGCTCACTGTTAAGGGTAATATGGTACTTGATGGCAGTGTCCGTGGCGTGCTTGGTCGTATGTAGAACTAGGACAGGCACGGAGAAGGCTACCACGGTCACTTCAAGGACTTCCCAATTAGGTCTAAACCCGCTTCAACAGGTCGGAACACGAGAAGAAAAGGACCTCACCCAAGGGAGCTGTTGCAAAGTCAGCACCTTGAGGGACTCGAAGAAGGATGGCATGCATGGCGTTTAGCAGTAGCATCACAGCTCAGACATTCTGGAAGCAGTTCGAAATTACAAGTAATATAGCATGTTAACAGAGATATCCCACAAATCAGAGATAGAATATTATCATCCAAAAGGCATCTGCTCTGAGGAACCCTCACTCGATTGGCTTGTGACGATGATCGAGTTCCAGTTCTGCCTCGTTGCGATGTTGAGACAACCTCATCCGTGGGTCGACGTCACCCTGCTGGACCCTGAGCTTCGAGCTTGTGAAACGCGCGCGCCGAACATCTCAGCCACTCAGACTTCACGCACTTTACTTCTCAGTCACCTTCCTTCGCCTCAGTGCGACCACCGTCGCTAATGGCCCCCCCGTCACGCGCACGAGCGCTTGGGAAATCGGCTTTCTCTCCAGCCTTTTCGCGACTCAAGACGTCCGCGTACACCGACAACCTCCGCCCCGCCTCAGTCACGCCAGCGCACTACATTCGCACACTTAGCTGGAATGTGTCAGGCACATTCATAGCGACCGGTGCTGCAGACCGAACGTTGCGCATCTGGAACCCCGAAAAAACAAATGTCAAGAACTCAACGGAGCTGCGCACACCGGGCGTGCCCGCGTCCACACAGCTCGAGCGCGTCGCGTTCCACCCGATCAACGAGAACGAGCTCGCAAGCTGCAGCACAGATGGCATGGTCAGGTTCTGGGACATACGGTCGAAGGCTAGCGTGGGCGAGGTGAAGGTTGGCGAGCAGCCATTCACACTCGCATGGACACCGGACGGCAGCGAGATCGTCGCAGGGCGGAAGGTCTGCTCACATCCCTAACAGCTACTATCATCATGCTGACCCCAACAGGATAACACTCTCGTCTCCATCGACCGCGCCGCCCTCCGCACGCTCAATGAGCACCGCATGCCCGGCCAGACAAACCAGTGCGTCTTCGACTGGTCCGGCGCACACCTCTTCCTTACATCCGGCGACGGCAGCATCAAAGTCGTCGACTACCCCTCCTTCAACCCAGTCCTAAACCTCAGCGCGCACACATCCTCCTGCTACGCAACCAGCATGTCGCCGTCGGGCGAATACCTCGCAGCCGGCGGTGGCGACGCGCTCGTCTCGCTCTGGGACACGCAAGAGTGGATATGTGTGCGGACATTCGATCTCACTAAAGAGCCTGTTAAGAGCGTAGATTTCAGCTTCGATGGGAGCTATGTCACGGCGGGCAGCGATGATAAGGACGAGAAGAAGATCAAGGTTGCGCATGTGGAGAGTGGCGAGGTGGTGCATGAGATTAGCTGCCAGAAGGCGAGTAGTGTGGTGGCGTGGCATCCGTGTCGTTATGTGTTGGCGTACTCGCAGGAGGAGCAGGGGCTGAGGATTGTTGGGGGTGTTAACTAGGGGGACACCACAGCGACACGAAGGCCGCGAGGTAGGAAGCAGGCGCGTCTGAACGCATCGATCAAGGCACGAGACGAGAATTTCAGGCTAAAGCGCAAGATAATACCAGGTCAGATGCGCTGCATGAATGACAAGGCGTGGAGGACGCATCGAAGGGATTACATGGTCAAAGGCGGCGCATATTTCAGACGCCAGGGCGAAGCATACAACGACAAGAGACGGCCACCAGTCGCAAAAGATACCCATCAATAGCAACACACAGTTGGACATGCATTCTTGCCCTCTCCCTCTCCACATATTCCGATACTATTCCCGCGGCTCACGAACGAGTGACGCCATCATTGGCCCGGATCTGTAAGCATCGAAAGAGCAATCCACTCCGTCGACCCCTCAGCTTCCTATAAAAGACCTGCGGGCTCAATTATAGCGACAACAAATAATGGACGTCCTATCGCAGATCAACCCTAGCTCCCTCTTCTCGGCCAAAGGCCTGGTCGTGGTCATCACAGGCGGTGGCTCTGGTAAGCTCGAGCTTCAAGCTACCCCTCCCCGACCTCAATTCTCTTAACATCTCGTCCATAGGCATCGGTCTCGCGATCGCCGCAGCGCTGCACCAGAACGGCGCAAACAAAATCTACATCATTGGCCGCCGCAAAAACGTCCTAGACGATGCCATTGCCAAACTCGAGTCCTCCTCGGCGCCGAAGTCGTCCAACGTCCTCTCCGCCATCGCCGCAGACGTGACAGACCTCTCCTCAATCGAGCAAGCCGTTGCACAAATCGAGAAGGAAACAGGCTACGTCGACGTCCTAATCAACAACGCCGGCGTCCTGGGCCCGAAATCCGGACAGCCCATCCACGATGCTCAATCCATTGAGGCCGTTCGCGACGCCATGATCATGGGCATGGACGGCGCCGAGTGGAGTCAGGCATTCGAAATCAACACCAAAGCCGTTGTCGGCGTCTCTGCGGTGTTCCTACCCCTTCTTGAAGCAGCGAACACGCGCCGCGGATGGACCGCTGGCCGCGTCACTGGCACCGGCAACGCGCGAGTACGCCATACTTCGAAACTCAAGGAGATAGGTGCGGACGAGGACGACGACCGCATGGCGCAGATCATCACCGTCGCATCAGTGGCATCGTACATGCGCTGGATCAGCGCGGGGCTGGCATACAACGCTACAAAGTCGGCGGCTGCTCAGATTGGCAAGATCATGGCAACGTTTCTGGCGGAATGGGGCGTGAGGAGTAATATCATTTGCCCCGGGCCGTATCCGAGTGAGATGACGGCGAGTAACCCGCCGGTTTATGGGACGAATCAGATTCCACAGGGCAGGATGGGGAATGTGAATGATATGGCGGGGTTGGTGCTGTTTATGGTCGGGAAGGCGGGCGCGTATATGAATGGCGTTGCGCAAATTACGGATGGTGGGAGGACGTCTGTGTTCCCTTCAACGTACTAAGTGGTAAGCATAGACCCAAGTACAAGCAAGAGGATCGTTGGCCATTCAAGTCTATGCGTGAGAGCTGTCCAAAGACAGACAAAGAACACAATCATGACCGTTTCAATCTGGCATCATCTTCACAATGCATGCAATTTGCTCTTGACTTAGCCTTTAGTCTAATAGGCGCCAGCTGCACTAGAATTACGATCGCGCGTCCTCGTGACCAACGCGTAGTGGCGGAGACTTGGTGATGTATAACCAATGACGTAGTGCACCCAAGTCGCCTTCATATATCCAACATCAACATCTCACGTTCTTCACACATATCTCACAAGCCTGCCTGTCAAGCCATAACGAATAAATTTCTACAATACCCATTCGAAGAACACACACAACACATACATCAGCATGTCTGCACCAAGCCAAATGGACAAGAGCAACAACACCGAGAACCCCGGCCTCATCGCCGGCCACGCACAATACGTTAAGGGCGCCGCTGAGGTAGGGACCCCATACTTCCACACTCTCCCCAAATATCCCTAGACAAGTGCACTTCATAAAGCAAAGCTGATACCTATGTAGGGCCTCGTAGGCTCTGTGACCGGCAACCAAGCATGGGCGACTTCGGGCGAGCAGGACAAGAACCAAGCCATCGACGCCATGAAGGCTGCGAGCGAAAACCGGGATCCGTCACAGGGACTGGGAAGCGTCGAGCAGACGGCGGGAAATCTGGTTGGGTGTGAGGGCATGCAGAAGGAGGGCGAGCAGAGTAAGAAGCAGTAGATGGGAGCGGGCTTGAGTAGGAGGAATAGGTACGATATCGCTCCGGCCTCAATAATGGAAAGATGAAGATTTGTTTTGAGCTCTTCTGCGACCCACTAAGCCTAGTTGCTATCGTAGCAGAGCACGAGGGACAATATGACGAGAGCATCAGGCTAATGCAGACAGCCGCCAGTAACGTATTCCCTGTTGATTGAGGCCTATCCGCTCGATCTGGCCAGTGTATCAACAATATGAGTGACCACCGTGCTCAAACGTCGACGTAGTATTGTTTCCAATGCAAGGCTGACCGCGGCAGGTTGCAGGCGAACCTCGGCAATAGAGGGGATATTCACCTTCCCATCTCAGCAACTTACAAATCAACAACATTGCACAACCGAGTCCGCCAAAATGTCGACAAGCCTGGAACACTCCGAGTCCACAAACTTCCCAACCATAAGTGCGACTGTTCACCAAAGTGTGTGCGATCCGTGCTACGTATCACGTCTGCCCAAGAAATAGACCGCAATACACCAGCAGAACTTCAAGAGAAAGAATACTTGCAATCAACATGGCACCACCACCAGACCTCAACGTCGGCGTGTCCGACCTCGAATACTTCACACCTCAGCACATCATCTCCCCAGGCACACCCGCAGCCCCTGAGACCACCAAGTCTGTACCGAAGCTCTTCCAACCTCTCACCATCCGCGGCACCACCCTGCGCAACCGCATCCTCGTTGCTCCTATGTGCCAGTACAGTACTGCGTCCCACGGCCCTGCCACCGGCGCTCTGACAGACTACCACATCGCGACGCTGGGCCACTATGCGCTGAAAGGGGCCGCTCTAGTGATGGTTCGTCTCTCACTCAACTCTTGAATCCATGTTCTAATGCTTGCAAGGTCGAAGCAACCGGCGTCCAGCCCAACGGACGGATCTCCCCAAATTGCCCCGGGATCTGGAGCGACGCACAGATCCCTGCTCTGCGCCGGGTCAGCGACTTCATCAAGTCCCAGGGCGCCCTCAGCGCTATCCAATTAGCGCATGCCGGCCGCAAGGCGAGTACATGCGCGCCCTGGATCGCTGGGAGCCAGCGCACGAGCGGCGGGAAGAGGAAGGTGAGCGTGCGTGCGAGCGAAGCCGCCGGGGGCTGGCCTGAGGACGTTGTTGGGCCGATGGGCGGCGAGGATCAGACTTGGGATGAGAAGAAGTTGGATGATGAGATGGGCGGGTACTGGGCGCCGCGGGCGTTGAACGAGAAAGAGATTAGGGAGTTGGTGAACGATTGGGCGCGTGCGGCGCAGCGGAGTGTCAAGGCTGGCGTTGATGTTATCGAGATCCATGGCGCGCATGGATACCTCATTCACCAATTTCTCAGCCCCATCACCAACCAGAGGACCGACAAATACGGTGGCAGCTTCGAGAACAGGACGAGGCTGCTGCTGGAGATTATCCAGGCTATTCGTGCCGTCATCCCCGAGTCAATGCCGCTGTACCTCCGCATCAGCGCGACGGAGTGGATGGAAGAGACGGAGCTGGGCAAGAAGTTCGGCAGCTGGGATGTCGAGAGCTCAATCCGTCTAGCCAAGATCGTCGCAAGCATGGGCGTTGACCTGCTCGATGTGAGCAGTGGCGGAAATGTTGTGCATCAGAAGCTGAACCCGTTCGACACCAAAGACTACCAGACGAGGATTGCTGCGCGCATTAGGGAGGAGGTCAAGAAAGACGGCGGGAAGATGTTCATCGGCGCTGTTGGGTAAGTCCCGGATTCTGACTAGAACGCTGGCTATACTGACTCGATTTCAGTCTCATCACCGAAGCCGAGCAGGCAAGAGACATCGTCGAAGAGGGTGGCGCCGTAGCCCAAAAGACTGGCGATGCAGAGATCGCGAAGGAGGCACGCGCGGCCGTCGCTATGACGCAGTCCACGGACGGCAACGAGCCCCAAGCTGATGTCGTCCTCGTGGCAAGGCAGTTCATGCGCGAACCCGAGTGGGTGCTCAGGGTTGCGCATCAGCTGGGCGTCGATGTTGCGTGGCCGAACCAATTCCTTAGGGTCCGCTTCCCAAAGTTGTAGAATGGGTAGGGGCATGTTGGCATGTTTAGATGGACGGGTGAATTAGATGAAAGGTATAGAGAATCTTAGAGACAGCGATCATGCATATAGAACTCATATACACCGGATCAGACCTAAGTGTCAATGGTACTAGGTTACTGCGACGCGATGAAACTGGGACGCATGGAGATTGTTCACTTGGCGGTCATTTGACGCTGTGATTCTTTATTACTGGCGTTAGAGTTGAAGGTCGGTCTTGATTGACGGGCAGTGGGCCAGTGGTGCTTTGCAATGCAGGCGGCGCTAGCTCCGATGAGTTGACTGCGAACTGTATTCCTTCGGCTGAGAAGGCCATTTCTATGGGAATAAGTCAATCAGGAAAGGTGATTTGGGCGGCAGGTAGCGTGTGGTAGGAGGAAGGACTCTAGGAGGCAACGGCGACGATACACAAGCAACAACACAAATGCAATCAGATAAGAGCGACAAGGTGAGCAGCAGCACAAGCAGGAGCATCAGCACAGGCGAGAGCGTCGAAGTGAGAGTGACAGGATCGTGGGTACATAGGAAGAATCCCATTGGCGCGTAGAGTCCAAACCTTTGACGGCTTGTAGATCTAAGCATCAAGCCATCGGCCTATTTTGAGCAATTGCCAACATTTAAGGACCAATTCCATTCACCAATCTCGCGATCCTGATCCCAATGCACAAATTTTCGAACCGGAGCCCAATTCCAGGTCGCGCTTCTGATCCTTGCACCCCAGATGAAGAATGGCACGCCTAGAATGATGAGCCCGCCAAAAGATCCCTACCATGGCGCCGTAAGCATTCAGACAGCCCGCTTTGTTTACCCATGGATTGGTGTAGAAAGACAGCAGAAATCCGAATGCCGACTTCCATGCCATCTGCGTGACCACGATCTCGCCGGCTACAGGTCGGTAGCAGTCAACATTGTCGACAAGCGAGAAATTGGTAGCTTGAACGATGGAGAACTTGACTACGGTTGTTAGCCTCAATCGGGTGATGCGATGAGAATGACCTACTCAAACCCAGCGCTATCGTTGGGCAGATCCAGTGCAGTTTGTATTGGATGCCTACTCCGTACAGGATGAGGGCTAGAGGCGCTATGACGACGCTGACGAGGATGGCTGGCAAACGCATCTCACGCTCGCGAACATCTCCATTGCGCTCGGTCTGCCTGTCGGCAATCCAGTCGGAGAAGTGACCACCTACAAAGATGCCAATGAAAGCGCCGATGAGGGCTGCAATGAAGCAGAGACCTGAATGCCAGGGCTTGAAGCCGTAAGCGGTCTCGAAAGCTGGGGCGAAGTTCGATGTGATGGCAACGAGAAAACCGATCGTACCAGGTTGTTCGTCTTCTTGACTTCTGCGAGATCGCGGACGATGGTTGTGCGGGCCATGATAAGCTGCTCTGGCTGCTAGTTTGAGCTGTGACGGTGGTGGCGGTTGATGAATGCTGTTGGATATTGATGACCCACAGTCCTCACTTGTACGATGAAGAGTCTTGCAGATCAAACGCTATCGTTAGGTACACTTCATGCTTCGGTGGCTGAAGCCGCAATGGACCAAAGACAATGTCCGATGGAGTGGTCCCGACGGCTTGGCAGCTGTACCCCCGGAGGCTTAGCCTCAATCATGAGGACTGATCATCACAAACGGCAACGTACCATTGGTCCACCCACCTTCACGATACGCGTTTACCCCAGCTATTTATTTTGCGGAGTCAATTCAAGGACCTCAACCCCAGTCTGCGTGACAGTCTTGGGGAGTCTCGGAACAGTATTGGCAGGTTGTACGAAACCTGCGGACCGTCAGTATTTGGGGAAAACACTCCATCACGCTCGCAGAGGAAGTCGCAGGGCCACATGGAGATGATCACCAATATAAACGGTCGATATCGTTGAGACTGGCACTGAACCGATCTCAAGCTCAGGACTTGGTGATCCAGAAGACAGAACCTACGCCACAGTGTGTTTGGTGAGATCGTCTAGGCATTGTTGATAAATGTTCAGCATCCCTTATGAGTGACGAAGCTACAGCAATTCGCAATCCACTGGCGCGAGCGTGTCCCTTATGTGAAGCATGACATGCAACAAGTTTTCTACCAGTGGCGAGTTCGGCATCGTCGGCTCACTGTCGCCAAGGGCCATTAGTTCCATCACGGCGGTCATGGTGCCCCTGAGATTGCTCAAAAGAACCACAGTAGTCTCGGCGTTTGAGTGCCGAATCGCAGGTACGCCTCTGCCCATCGTGATGTAGCGATATGTTGCCGAGGTTTCATCTTCGTCGAGGTGTATTGCGTGGCGTAAGTCAGCGATGGGACTCGCAGCTTGTTTGCTGCTTCCTTGACCTCGAGCGAATATGCGTTCTGCTAATCCAAGGGACCAGAAGGCGAGGCTTGCGTGAAACAGTGAGATGGCGTGAAAGTCACGCAGATGTAAAGCTGGAAGCAGTTTCGAGTGGCGAAGGACTTGACCCGCATGCCACACCGCTGATCGAGCGGTCTTGCTACTTGCCCACTCGTGAATTGAAGCTTGGATAACCTGTAGATCCTCTGCCCCTTCTAAGCCGCAAAAGCGTTGAATATCTTCCATGGACATGTGCAGATGCATGAGGATGACCTCAAGCAGAAGCACACTTTCGTTCTCGTAGCTGACCCGGTAATAATCGAAGGCTTTGATCAGTTCCTGATAGCGTGTCATGAGAGATAGCCGATTGTCCCAAAGAGTACTCCCATTGGTTCCGGTGTGAAACAGGCGTGTCAGCCTTCGATATTCCCACACCATGCCCCACATGGCATACAGGAAGGAGGAGCATGAGAACGTCAGATCGATCAGCGTCCGACTGTCATGCACAAGATCTGGGTTTGCGACACACTCTGTCAAGGAAGGTATCCTCGTTGTTTCCAGTCCTGCATTCGCCTGATATAACCTCTTCCACTCGGCAGCCGAGCCGGCCAGCCATAGCTCCAAAGGCGCTGGCAGAGGAAGTTCGAGTTCGGAGTAGGAAACCGCAGGATTGATCAGAAGGGTCATCGAAGTCTGAGCATCGTGGCAAAGAAGATGATATACAAGCCTTTTGAAGGATTCTCGCTCAATCCAAAAGTGCCACTTCTCCTCCAGCACATGTCCACTATCTTGAGGTTCAAAGTTGGGGATTGGATAGTCTGACCTCTTGAAGCGACCGCCTCGTCTGAGCATCGACAACAGTGGCTGCTGAAAGCTTTCCGATATCTCAACTTTCCGGCTACTTCCGCTCCACAACCCAATCGCGAGCTGTAGCATGTACGCCTGTGACATCTCTAGATCCCGGACAAGTGTATTGTCTGCTTCCCATACGGTAGGCAGATGGTTGCGAACCACCTCTTGTATGGCAAAGCCGAGCTTGCGCAAGGACCGGTCTGGCGTGATGGTGGCACCTGCGGCCGCCATGGCCAGTAGCAGCTCAGGTCGTGCTTTCTTTGGATTGAAGCTGGCCGCATGAATCCATGTTTTCGTCAAAGGCGTTGGTCCAGCAAGAAAAAATTGTATCAGCTTGTCTAGTAGCATAACTGATGGAAAGGCAGACAGGGCTGGAAGGATGTGTGAACGGACCTGACTGAATAGGATAGCGAGGATCTTGTCCCGCGCTGTTGAGTCCAGCTTCTCATTTGTTGCACGCTTTCGGACGTCCACGAGGCTTTCCGGCGTTCCGGCAATCTGATCCTGCGCAGGTACCGAGAGATCAGTCTGGTCCGAGTACCCACCGACCCCTAGCACAGGTACAAAGCGCCAGATAGAGTTCTGAAGTGCTTTATCGGCCGTACCATTACTCGCAGTTTCGTCTAGTCTTGCGGGAGTGTCAACTATCGTCCGAAGAGTAGGATCCGCGTATGGGAGTGTAGGTGTCTGGATTTCAAATGGGACCTGAGTGTTGTAGGTGCTCAGGAAGCTGAGATCGATAGCACTGAAGTCGAGATCAATCTCTCCGCCATAGCCTAGCAACCCGCTGGGTGTGAGTGTGCCGCTCGGAAGATCACTAGGGAAAAGTCCAAGCGGAAACAGGTCCATCGTGTGAGGCTGTGGTCTGACAGAGATATCGTGATCGTGCCTGTAGCGTCCGTTCAGGTTCAGCAAACTTGGTGCATCTGAATTTGAGGATCGATCAGGAGCACTGTGGATCAAGATTGGATCCAAGGCGTCGTTGTCTCCATTTGGCGAAGACAATGCTCTTGGGACGTTTCGATCTTGCGGAGCTGTTTCTGTCTCCGGTGGAGGGGTCGCATCTTGGGACGCTTGTACGAGAGGTCTTGACAAAGAGATGCAAGTAACGCCTCTTTTCACACAGCGCCTGCAGGGCTTTGCATCTTCACACTTCAGATGGTGCTCCGCACATGCCTCGCAGGCTTTGGAAACACGCACGGGTGTTGACGAGTCGCTACCAGTACGTCTGCGCTTACTTGACGTGCTATTGGCGGGAGTTGTATGTAGAAGGCTGTGTCTTCTGAGCAAATCGCTGGTCGCCGATAAGTACGAACCGCAACGGCGGACTGGTGGAGTGCCTTACACTCTGCTGAAACCCTTCTTGCACGTTTCGCACCGATACGGCTTCTCCTGGGTATCTGCACCCTCGCGTCAGCATTCACTCTACTGTCTGAGCCTGAATCAGCTGGACATACGCGAGCGAACATGACGGGCCAAATGGTCGACGCGGGAATAGGACTGAGAGCACGTCCCACATTGAAACATGCCACCTTGCGAACGGCTGGTGTCTGCTGCAGAGGCAGACATCACAATGCAGAGATGGTAGAGTGGGGGGAGGTTGCCATGTGCGGATGCAGGTGGGGACTGTTAACATTTGGCGGACACCCGAGGCTGTCGGGAAGGTGGAGGAGCGAGATGCGAGGAGATCTGAGGTGGCGTCTGGGGTCCTTGCATGATGCAAGCTTCTATTGGCGAAAGGATTATTATCAGGTTCTGAGCTGACACCCGTCGTAGCGGCGGCTTTGGAGATCGTCTCGAACTTGCGATGGGTGGATACTCAGAAGGTTGAGGGTCTCCACGGAAGTCGAGTTTCTTGTAGTCCGAATCAAGTTAACGCGCACTGCGACGCACTTTCCCGAGCACGCGCCTTTCTCGCGTTTCGAGCTCGTCACGATCAACATCAGCACACAAGTCTGGCATCCTCTGCATCACAACGCCAGGACATTCATCAAAGTGATTGCCTCTCATTGCATATAAAGCCCTCCATTCGCCATCAGATGTGTTCCGTTGATCCAACTAGCACGTGGCTCACAAAGAAATCCCACAGCAAATGCAATCTCCTGAGTCCTGCCCAGCCTGGCCCCGACCGGTGTCTTGTCGATAACCGGCTGTATCTTCGCCATAAACTTCTCGCCAGCTTCCGCAAATCCCTCAGTCATCGTCGGCCCAGGGCTGACCGCATTGACCGTCACGCCAAACTTGGGCGGCAGCTCTTTCGCCCAAACCTTGGTGAAGCTGTCCACCATCCCTTTGCTTCCAGCGTAGATGGTTTGCATTGGAGGAGCTTCTCGCGAAGAGATTGACACGATGTTGACGATGCGGCCTCCGTGCTTTGGCAGATGCGGTAGCGTACTCTGGGTAAGCAAGAACGTGCCTCGTCCGTTAAGATTGACTAGTAGATCCCAATCGTCCAATGTCTGCTCCTCGAACGGCTTGTTGACTGCAAGTGCCGCATTGTTGACCAGGATATCAATCCTTCCAAACTCTTCGACAGCGGCCTTGACCAGATTTCTTGGACCCACGATGGTCGAGATGTCGGCTTCCACAGCGATCGACTTCGTTGGCAAGCTCGCTGCCAGCTTGTCTGCCTCCTCTCTAAGCTTCGCAAATGGATAGTTCAACACAACATTTGCACCTCTCGAGGCAAGTTCGCGGCCGATTTCAGCACCGATGCCTGAACTTGAGCCGCTCACGACGGCGATCCTGTCCTGGAGGGTCTGTTCGGGCATTCTGCGGATTCGTAATGATGAGAGAACGTCAGAAGAGCTTACGAAAGGGATGTGTGGAGAAGAATGATCAGTGTCGATGGCACGCGACTAATGATGTTTCGTGCATTAACGGCCGCTACGGTCGGGAATGTGGTCCACCTAGATCCGTACTGCTGAAACCTCCCCACTTCTAGACCAAGTCATTGATTGTGTAGCGTCGCACCTTTTAACGTCCCATCGTTCGCATGTCAAATTGGACACAGTCTTTATTGCAAGAATCTGCCTAGTCAGAGGGCATTCCACATTGCCTGCAAACAATCAAGGCGTACTGGACTCATCAACTATGGGTTTTTCGAAGTCCCTGTCCATCATTTGGAGAAGCGACTCTATTCAAGAAGAATACGAACGAGCGCGCGGTGGACGCGTCTTCAACCACCGCCGCCCAAATCGATTTCCTATTGCCGTTGTAGAAGCTGAGAAGGAGAAACATATACCATAGGCAGTACAGATCGCACAGCGTAGAGAATTGCGAGTCTCAGTACGCTCTGGCGGCCATTCTTGGGCTGCTTGGAGCGTCCGCGACAATGCAATCTTGATAGGTCTAGGCAGTTACAGGCAAATCGATCTTGACGAGACGACCGGCGTCGTCAGAGTGTCGCCAAGCACAACAGGGACTCAGCTGAATACCTTGTTGAAAGAGAAAGGATTGAAGTTTCCGGGTGGACATTGTCCTGATGTCGGGCTCGGAGGTTTCCTACTACAAGGCGGAATGGGGTGGGGCTGCGGGGTTAGAAATCCCTCATATCCCCTGTTCCCAAGATTCTACCTTGCGTTACAGAGCTGGGGATGTGCATGCCAGTACGTCAAGGCGATTGACCAAGTAACAGCAAACAGGCTGCAGCTACACTGCAGCGAAAATGAACACTCAGACCGCTTTTGGGCCGCCAGAGGAGCTGGCCCTGGCTTCCCCGCCATCATCACCAGATTCCATCTTCAGACAAGACCACTCCCACGCCATGTTCGCTCATCTGCCTACATCTTCCCGAAGTCCTTGTTCAAGACCGCTCTGAACTGGAGGTACGTCGATTGCCTCAGACTATGATACTGATACCGAGATCGTTTGTGTCGGCCGCTTCATCCCGGATTATGAAGAGAGCATCGTCATTGTCGGCATGACAACATTCAAGAACTCGGACGAAGACGCCACCTCGGTAATTCGAACTGCGGAGGAAACATTGCCGTCCGGCTTTCTCCAGAAATACTTCGCTGCACCGACATCACTACAAGAGCAGTACATTGACCATGCGTTGGCCAACCCCGAGGGCCATCGCTTTTGCTCTGACAATCCCTACATCGACAATGATGCAGATGTCCCGTGTCCTGGAGGAGATTTTTACTACATTACCTAGTCGAAAGTCCTTCTCTCTGTGGTTTGCAATGGCCCCTACATCTCGCCGGAAGCTACCAGATGTGGCTTTGTCAATGCAAAGTGACCATTACCTCGCCATCTACTCGATCTGGGAGACAGCCGAGGACGATGACAAATGTCAATCTTGGGTATCGAGAGTCGTCATGAACAGGATGCACCCATATACGGTTGGCCAGTACTTGGGCGATTCCGACTTCCAAGTCAGAAACACGAAATACTAGAGTGAGGAGCATGGAAAGAGGCTGATAGAGATTAGGAGGAAATGGTACCAGGATGGACGGATCTGCGGCTATCTCGACAAAGGAAACCATTCTGGTGCGATGGGTCTCCCAAACAAGCTATAATTCAGTTCTATTGTAAGGTCTGTGGTACCAACTCAACGAGATAGCCATCCTATTCTGCTGTTAGCACTCTTCTCCCCTAGGCCATGATACGACAATCACGCTTACCGGATCCCTGATAAATCCTAGCTGCCCGAACAATTTCCCAAATCCCTCACTCAGCTCTGTGTCACTAGCTCCGTGCATCCTCTCCCATCTTGTAATTGGCACGACGTCATTCGGTCCCTCGCCTATGTCCTTCACTATCTGTACTCCCTCGTTCCTCAGTCTCTCCACCGTTTTCCCCACATCTGGCACTGTGAACCCCAAGTGATTGAAGCCCAGGTTTCCGCCCTCACTCCCACTCGTAACATTTATCTGCCCACTGCCTTCTTTCCCACTCTCATCTTCCTCCTTTGTACGGAAATGGACAAGCTCTAGCAAACCGAGCGTCTGCGTAAGTACTTCGTGTTTACTCGTGTCCTTGGCAAAAGCTTCCGGATCAGAGCGATGAGCTTTGGTCTGTGGGTAGCCGAGATAGTACACTGTCATGGGACCGACATCGCGGGTAAATACCACACGCATGCCCATCAATGTTACGTAGAAGTGCAGCATGCGTGTGGGGTTCGTGATGCGAATCATGAAGTGATTGAGCCTGTATCCCGCTGTTGGGCTGGTCTCTGCTGGGGACTCTGGGAACATTGTGTGGGTACGTTATTTGAACGAGAGAGGTGTATGGTCTTTTTGTGGTAAACAGACTTATCTATCAGAGTGTGGGAGCAACACGCTATGTTAAGGGGTAGTTGGGGTGGCGGGCCCGCATCGGGAATATATTGTCCACTTCCCGGGATCACATACCGGCTGATGGGAGCAAACGGTGATTATTGCCAACGGCCTGTCAAAGTGCTTGCATTACTATGGACTGAGGAAACGGTGTTCCGCCTCATTCATAGAGAGTCAATCAAACGACAGGCGCATGTGCCCCGCCCCGCGAGAGTCAATGTCTTTAACTTCATACCCCGAGAACGGACTTGTGACCAAAATAATGATGCGCTGACAGAGTGGAGATGTGGTACCACGTGAGCTATACAGGCTCGTGTCCGGAATCCATGTGTCGAAGAATTCAATCGTCAAGGGAACGTTGACTTCGAAAAATACGGTCAGCGTTTCATATGGGGCGCGCAAAATGAATGTGCCCAGCGAGGCTAGGTATGCTGCCGTGTGAACGATCAGTCTATCGAACCGCCAGATTGAGGGTGTGACTGGAGGAAGTTACTTAGATTGAGCTTTAGCATTTGCCGGAGTGCACTATA
The DNA here is from genome assembly GCA_022225945.1 of Didymella pomorum. Classification (NCBI taxonomy): domain Eukaryota; kingdom Fungi; phylum Ascomycota; class Dothideomycetes; order Pleosporales; family Didymellaceae; genus Didymella; species Didymella pomorum. Next base: position 249,069 of record JAKJXN010000043.1, on the reverse strand, counting down.
TGGCTACCTGGTGACTCATTATGAGAGTGCGCTGTCGTGCAACAGTGAAAGAGTGTCTTGACTACACTCACGAACAAGCACCCCCCTCCCCCTCCCCCCACAGTGCGCAGCTTAGCAACAAGATGCCACTTACCATATAGCATCCTCGTCGCCAGTTATGATCTCGACTGAACAAGAAGAGGAGGACATCATAGAATTCCGGCGTGGGCGCACGACCACTTCTTCCTGCTCTTGGTTGCAAGCCAGATGGGTGTCTTGGCCATCGAGATGACTCTCGGCATCAGTATCGTCGTCGCTATCCCGAAACTGGTCCTGGTCCAAGACGAGAACCCAGCCCTTGCCTACCGCATTGGGTATCTCGAAGATCCATTTGGGAATATAGTCGTCGAATGCACACGGCTCGAAGAAACCCAACGACTGCAAGAAAAACTCCCCTTGTTCGAATTCCTGCTGAGAAATGTGTACTTCGGGTCCAACGGCACCAAGGAAGCAAGCCTCGAAGCTTCGCAGAGTATGAATGGGCCACATCCACAACCTGCATCGCCGATCTCAACTCTACCTCTCGAATCGTCTTTGGATCGGGCCAATATTGTGGTTTCTCAAACTTCTAATTGGAAGCCAACCAGAGTCCTGGTAGCAACCATGACTGCAACAAGGACCCAGATCTCTTGAGCGTAGGAAGTTTGGCAGATTCTTGCTCCAGCGCTCTTTCGAAACTTTCAAGAATAGGAGACCATTCAGTAAGGAGGATCTGATGTCAGACAGCGGGACGCCGTTGTGACGAAAAATGTGGATGAGTGTGGCGATCATGGGGCAGGTGCGTTCTCGGTACTTTCTCGCCCCGTTCCTGAAGCGATACTTGGTTCTGTCTTGTCGATAGGTGACCGATGCAGAGCTGAAGATGATCTCTAGGGCGTCGCGTCTTGCGCTACACATGAACCTCGCGAGGAAAGAGGTATGTGCCCAGATGCCCAAGGGCCATGGGTACTGAATGGGAACTTCGAGGAGCTCGGCACACTCGACGACCTTCTGTGGGAGGAACGCGATATTTTCCGGTTAACGCTACCACAGCAGCCACTGCCTACGAGGGTGCGCAATAGTTGAAGATGCTTCTCAACGCATAAACAGGAGAAGGCTGCTGATGATCGGACGCGCGCAGAGATCGGTCGTCGAAGCGGCATTGCCAGCGTTACCGAAAAGTCGTTCCATAAGAAGAGGCAGCCACAAGCATGCCCGATGTCCGCGGACTCATGCTAACGCCTGTCACTCTTCTTCTCCTCACTGATATTGATGGTGGGAGGTAAGAGAGCTAGGGCGACACGACGCCACTCCCAGCTCACTGGAGGTAAGAAGCGTTGATCAAAAGGAACCTGCCCTCGGCTTATCACGTTGCCCGTAACTGTAGCGCACATGCTGCCAAAGCCTGTACTACGTCGCATGTCTGTCCAATTCATATTCGAAAGAGGCCTTGCTGGTTATGCTGTAGAGTGTCGGCGAGTCGGTTTTCGACATGGGGCAACGATGACGCACTAGCACGCCAATCCACGTAGGGTTCGTCCCGGACGATCTCCCTGGGTGGACACTTCCACAACAAGCAAACTTAGCCTCCTCCCGACGAGCCTCAACTCTTGTCAATTCATAGCGCATTTTCGCGTTTGGATGTCTGCGAACCTCCTCAGCTCTTTCTGATCTACCGCTTCAGGTTCCATACGTTCACAACATCGCACCCGAAGACGACCTCGGGACAATGACAGACGGGTTTTCTGTCAAGTTCACAGCGCGTAGTATTGCCTTACGTACTGCAGTATGCTCTTACGACATGACGACCGACCAACGATGAGCGTCAAGCCACTGCAGTTTCACAGTAAAGGATGCAATGCCCAAAGAGGTTGGTATTAGCACCTGCGCACTCGGCTCCATTTCCTAGAACACCTCAAGCGCCCCAGCAACCCCAACATCTCCACCAAACTAGCAAATTTACGCACCAGCACCTGACGACGAGCAAGGGCCAGATGCGGAGGACAACCCTTCACCACAGCTGGAAAAGGCAATTTCCGGCTCATCCACGTCGGGAGAGGCTGGCTATCGGGCGTCTCCGCGACTTATCCGCGTTTATGGTCGTCTCGATGTAACGTCTCGTCGGGGTGTATGCATCCTGCTCGGCAAATTGACAAACAGTTGGAGCAGAATTTGGTCTCTGGGGTGAATCTGGGGGCCCGCGTTCTCCACACTGACACTGCTAGCCGAGTCAGATGGAGAAGATGCATCAGCCGGGAGGTTGTCAATCCTTTGACGGCAGGTGTTGTCCGAGGAGTGTATATATATGATGGCGACGATCCCTACTTTCGAAGCTCATCCGTCCCGTCAATTCGCGTTGCAGTCGTTTTCCTCTGGCATTGAGCATCATGGACGCTGTTCGTAGCGCTTCGGTCACGTCTGCTCGGGTTCGCACCGATGCAGCTTTCAAGAACCGCTGGCAAACTTTGTTCAAGAACCCCAAGATCTTGATAATCGCCTTCTTTGCCTCGTACGTCCTCTGTGCTCATTTCGACAGTCTCTTTACTGACTACCTCCAGCTTTGGTGGTTTTGAGTATGGCTACCAGCAAGGTGTCCTGGGCCAGTCTTTGGTCATGACCCGCTTCAAGGACAACTTTCCATCTGTCGTTGAATCGGCCTCTGCAACAGGCTGGCTCACATCGATCTTGCAGCTTGGGGGTATCGTCGGCTCGCTCTCTGCAGGTGTCTTCGGCGAAGTCTTCTCCCGCAAGTACACCATGTTCAGCGCCTGCTGCTGGGTCGTGCTCGGATCGTACTTGTACATCGGAGCCTCTCACCACAGCCCTGCCATGCTCTACGCCGGACGTTTCTTCACGGGTATTGGCGTTGGTACCTTCTCCGGTGTCGGCCCTCTTTACAATGCAGAGATCGCTCCTCCGGAGCTGCGTGGTCTCATTGTCTCGTTCTACCAATTCGCGACAATCCTTGGTATCATGCTTTCGTTCTGGATCGGCTATGGCTCCAACTACATCGGTGGCATCGGTGAAGGCCAGAGCAACATGGCATGGATGCTTCCTTCGATCATCCAGGGTATTCCCGCTGCTATCTTGGCCATCGGAATCTGGTGGCTACCATTCTCTCCCCGCTGGCTCATCAAGAAGGGCCGTGATGAGGAAGGTCTCAGGACACTGTCGTACCTGCGCAAGCTACCTCAGGACCACGAGCTCATCCAGGTCGAGTTCCTCGAGATCAAGGCCGAAGCACTCTTCGAGCGCCGTGCTTTCCAGAAGAACTTCCCCAACCTCGCAGCCAAGGAGCAGGGCAGTGTGTGGGTCCGAGAGTTCGCGCAGTACTATCAGATCTTCCGCACCTGGGACAACTTCAAGCGCGTTGCGACCGCCTGGCTCGTCATGTTCTTTCAACAGTGGAGCGGAATTGATGCGATAATCTACTACGCCAGCAACGTCTTCGAATCTGTCGGTCTTACTGGCGGTACCCAGGCCCTCCTCGCAACCGGCGTCACCGGAGTCGTCTTCTTCGTCAGCACACTGCCCGCCATGGCCATCATCGACAAGGTCGGCCGCAAGCCCATGCTACAAGTCGGCTCCGCGGTGATGTGGGTATCGATGGTGCTCGCGGGTATTCTCGTAGCCAAATTCCAGCACGACTGGGTCACCTACAGCAATGTCGGCTGGACGGTCGTAGCGTTCATTTGGATCTACATCGCTGCGTTCGGCGCTACCTGGGGTCCCGTTTCGTGGACTCTGGTTTCAGGTATGTTTGCTTATGTGATTGCCATGTACAATCTAACACTGGTCTCAGAAATCTTCCCGCTCTCGATCCGCTCAAAGGGTGCCTCGATTGGCGCATCGAGCAACTGGCTCAACAACTTTGCCGTCGCGTTCTACGTTCCACCTATGCTCAAGGCCTGGACGTGGGGCACCTATATCTTCTTCGCTGTCTTCCTTGCTGCGGGCATGGTGTGGGTGCACTTCTGTCTTCCTGAGACCAAGGGCGCGACGCTTGAGGATATGGACAAGGTATTTGGCAGCCGCACGGGCGAAGAGGATGCGATCATGCTGGCGGAGGCCAGGAGGGAGATTGGCCTGAGCATGAACCTTGAGACAGAGGCGATCAAGGCTGCGATGCACGGCGATACTAGTCACAACGAGAAAGGCACTACTCGTGTGGAGGAGGTGTGAAGAATGAGCAGTGAACTCGGTACAACCATCAATAGATGCACTTGACTGTTTGACTTCTACCTTCCCTTGTCCGTGGAACTCACTCTTATCGTCCTCGATCACTGGCGTCGTGAGCGTGAAGGGACTTCAACGCCTGAGCAATTTGTGCTCCTTAAAGCTGCGTAAGCCTAATAGGGTCGTGTGCAAAAAGGAAAACGCTACAAACCAGAGCTTCAGACCAAGAAGAGATTGTCGCTCCAGGGTCTAACTACGTGGTCCCGCAGCCTTAAGGAGGGCAAAAAGAAGGTCGCTCGACTTATTGTGTCAGTGCCGTGAATCGAACACGGGCTGGCGCGGATCTGGATCGGAACTCTTGGAGTTCGCCAGCCACAACGCGACGTCATACCACTAGCTAGATGGCTGTTAGACGCTGCGGGAGCGGAAGAAGGTTGGAGTAACTTACACCACACCGACGAAGGTGGGAATCAGATCAGAAGACTGACTCATTTGATGGAACGTCGAAGTCAAAGTAAATATATACTGTGAGCAAATACCACGTACTAGTTGTCGCGCGGCGCTGTCAGAGAGCATCCACAAAAAAGATTTCATCTTGTCCGGGGCTTTGGGTGACACAGGCGAACCGAGCATCGTGCTATCATCCTGCTGCCTTACCTGTTCGGGAGTCTTCCGCGTTTGTCGCCGACGTTCGGGAAAAGTTTGGGTCGCGCGCGCAACAACTGCAGCCTCCAGCACACAAAATGGCTGAAACAGATGCGAAGGGCGCAACGGCGTCCACAGGGCCGTCGAAGGCCCCAAGGCCACAGAATCCCGCCATGAGGATGATGGGTACGCTACGAGACTGCATCTGCCTTTTCATCTACTGACCGCGCGCAGGCCTTCCCAACATCCGCATGAAACTTCCCTCGCGCAATTGGTGCATATTCTGGGGCGTCATTGGAACATGGACAGCCGCGGTCCAGTACGATCGCTACGAGAAGAGGCGGATACACAGGAAATACGCAAAGCTGGTGGAACACATTGCGCAAGAGCCGCTCGACGCGCAACAACTCCCGCGCAAGCTCTCCATCTACATCTCCGCGCCGCCCGCCGATGGTATCGTCTCCGCGCGCGAACACTTCACAGAATACGTCAAGCCCATTCTCGTAGCAGCGGCGCTCGACTGGGACGCGGTCGAGGGCCGCAGGGAAGGAGACGTCAGAGCTGGTCTGGCTGAGAGGATACGGAAGCTGCGATACAAGCGGGGCGAGAAGGCCAACGAGCCAATCGAGCTAGGCACAGAGGACGACATCGAGGAGCTGAGACAAAGAGCTGGCGTCAAGAGCTGGAATGGCCCTGCCGGCGACATCGTTGTTGGGCGACACACATGGAAAGAGTACGTCCGGGGGCTCCACGAGGGCTGGCTAGGACCTCTCGATCCTCCCGCACCGGTGCAACTACCTTCTGAGCTTGCAGCTCCTGCAATCGAACCGGCTCCGACGCCAGCTTCCACACCTGCACCGACCGAGGCGGCCCCCGAGGCTCTCGCAGCCGCCGGGACCACCATCCACTCCTCGACGACCGACGACGCATCCCCAACCGCCATTCCCGATACCAAACCCGAAGAAGAGAAGCCCACAGACTCAGACAAGAAGGACAAGAAGAAGAAGCAACCTGCGCCCTTCAACACCACCGCCTCCTACGTCGACTCCGCCGTCGCCCCAACCTGCCCTCGCTCGCTGGGCCCCGCCGCCATCGTCCCCCTACCTCACCTGCTTGGCTTCTGGAACTTCCCCATCCGCATATACCGCTACCTGAACAAGCGGCACGTCGCGGAGCAAGTCGGACGCGAGACAGCCGCAGCTGTGCTGGGTTCCTACCGCCCCTTTGAAGCCGCGGGAGAGGCGTCTAGCGCCGACGACAGCAGCGCGGAGTGGGAGCAGGTGGGTCTTCTTGCATACGAGGAGCCTGGTTGGCACAAGTCTGCCAAGGAGCGCAAGGATGATGATGGCAAGGAGCGCGTGTGGCTCGATGATATGGTGCTTGACCCCAGGATTGCGGAGCGTATGAAGAGGTTTGTGCTTGAGCCTGAGGCAGAGGAGCGCGCGAAGACTGTCGATACGGGCAGTGACAAGAGCTGGTTCAAGAGCTTGTGGCCGGCGGAGAAGGAGAAGCCATTGTGGGAGGGTTTGACTGATGATGAGTAGGAGGGAGCGTCCAAAACTCGGTCGATCAACAACGATTGAGTAGTTGGCGTCACGCCAGCCAACGTGTGTATAGTGGTGTTGTACGAGTAGAGTGTAGCACGATGCATGGACGGCGTAATTGTATACCACTTCTTCAACGGAGCCCGCTTGTGCAAGACTTGACACTCGATGCACATCCATCAGATGTCTGGTGCAACATGCTTCCATATCTGAACGGAGACACGACTCGAGCTCGGAAGTGACCAATCTCCATCGAGTGATGGAAGCGCATAACACCCGTCCACAACTGCAGAGTGATCACCGCCTTACGCAACGGAGGAGGAAGAGCTGAAGGGCTGAAAAGGTGGGACAGATCCTTACTCGGTTGTTGCTCTGGCCCCCACACGCAACCGGACTTCAGCAATCCAAAAACGTTTCTCAAGGAGACCATCGGGACGCAACAGCACCTCCTGCTATTTATATCAGTTGCTGCAGGTGAGCTTTGAAGTTTCGAAGGCATAGCTAACAGCATGCGTGTCAGAACGTTACAGCATCCAGCCGCGCGCCTCAGCCTTATAGACCACCAGAGCCTCGCAGCTCCCAAGTCGCAGTCCTAGCACAGTCGTCCATTCTTGATGGGCCTCGTTCATCGCCGGACATCAGAAAGCGTCCCCGCGTTACCTCTTTCACCTCGAGCTTATCGTACTGACAATGAGCTTTCTATCGTCCGCATTCATTGCAGTTTCCGCGTTCAGCTTCACATACGGGCAAGTATTCGCACAGGCGACATGCCACTTCACAAACGGCACTGCAATACCAAATACTGGGACGTACGCCTGGTACAAACCTTGTAGCTATACATCTCAATGTTGTGCACTGAATCGCACCAACCCTACGAACGGAGACCCAGCCAATGGCGACACAGTAGACATCTGTCTGCCAAACGGCGTGTGTCAGAACAAAGTCACCGAGGACGGAGTCGGGTCCGCTTCCTATGTACGTCAGCTTGTCCAGCGCAAAGATCCAGTGCTAAGGATACTAATAGTGGGTCAACTTCTGCACGAACAGCGACATCACTTTTAGTGATTGCCTGGACATTTGTCTTGGGATGAGGAGTTATGTCGGCAACACTGCTGTTGTGCCTTGTGATGGGACTGCTACTAGTGACCGGTGGTGCTGTGGGAATACGAATGCGTGTTGTGCTTCTGGTGTTGGCGTTGTGGGACTTGAGCAGGTGCTGGGTGGGAGTCTACTCAGCAATGAGAGCTCAGCAGCTGTGGCCACGAGTACGGGATGCTCTTGAAAGCTCAAGAGCAGCGATGTCTGAGTCTTCTTCACGGTCCAAGGACATCTCAACCGCCTTGTCAACTACCGCCTATACCTCTGGTCCAGCGGCATCCAACTCTCCATCTTCCAGCTCCAACTCGAGAATGTCTGGCGAAGCCGTCGCTGGTATCGCTCTTGGTGGCCTGGTCGGCGTGAGTCTCTTCTTCGCTGCAGTCTTCTTCGCTCGACGCGCAACTATGTGGAAGAAAGCTGCCGCCCTGGGAGGTCCAACTGGTGGGACAGAAGGGGAAACAATGTACGGCAGTTCCACGGGTGAAAAGACGGCACAGTACAAGCGGAGTGAGATGGATGTCGATTCTCAGGTCCATGAGCTTCCTGCAGGAACCGAGGCGGCTCAAGAGCTTGTCGGAAGGGCGCCGCAAAGCGAACTGCCTGCATGAGTTCTTACCTGAGGTCGAGAGAACAACGCCAATGCATCAGTTTGACGTATCAGAATCTGGGTCAGCATTCATGTGCAGGAGGTAAAAGCCTCACTAAGTTTGATAAAGTCAGGTTTAAGGTGAGATGTGGGGAATGTCAGGGCAACAGTGGTTCACGTAAAGATGAGTACCTAATGGGTACCTAATTCAATTGTTCACTGATGCCCACAGTCTCTGATCGTGGCATTGGTCATGCCTTTGTCAGGCTGTCTAGAGCCTGTGATATTTGCGTCCGTTGTATAGACGCCAGGATCTTGAAGACTTTTGGCGCCATGGATTCTTGGAGGTCTTCAAGCGTAACATCGTCTGCGGTGTCGGGGAGATCATTCCAAGGTGCTCCACTGTTGGTTGAAAACATTTCACGTCCGGGCCGGACCGCGCTGGCCCAGGATTGACAGCTGCAGGGCCGTTCGTCGGCGTTGGAGTTGCTTGAGGTTTGAAAGCAGTCACCCAATTGCATTCCACAAGCTCCACCCAACCTCCTCACACTTCATCGTCCACCATCTTCAATTTTGATTGCGATCATCGGCGTGCAGGATGCGCGGCTCTTTCGTTCCGCAGCCGCGAACGCGTGGAGGGGTCAGCTTGCTGCATGAGGTGCTCGCTAAAGCAGGAAGGATGCAGGCGCGGTGGAACCAGAGCTGGCAAGCGAGCAAGAACGGTCGACGATGAAGCCATCTGACGCAATCACTGCGGGCACGAATCTGTGTGCGCGGAGCAGACAATGCCTGCAATTGTTCTTGTCACTGTCTGTGTCATGTCTGTGACGATGTTCTACAATTGGTGTTGATGTCTCGAAAAGATAAAGACCTGGGTGCAGGGGCTCGCGGATGACGTTGGTGGAGAAGGGTGGGATGTTCCAGGCACAAAATCTTCTTCAGTTCAACAGCCTGTGCACTCGCGCTCAGCCCTAGCCACGCTCCCTGCCCGGCGCTATCTAAAGGTACCGAACCATGGCTGTTAGCATGTTTGTGTGCAGAGCTCCCCTCTCCTCCCGGTTTGCTGCGCTGCCCTGAACCACCGAACGCAATCTCCAACCTCCAATCCGGGCCGGATCCGTTCATTGCATTGCGCGGTACCGCAGTCCCATCGCCCGGCCATTGAGGAGCCCTACTAGTCCTGGCATGCTCCCCACAGCATCATAATTACTTCTTCATAGTATACTTATTCCTTTTGATCCGTCGCCATGCCTGCGCGGCTCTTTCCGCACCGCGACTGGAGCAACCAGTCTGCCGAGCAGCAGCTGCCCTTCACGGGCGACAACGTGAACGACGCCGAGTTCGCCCACGACCAGAGCAACACCGATGTCGAGTCGCAGACACACCCGCGCGCCCGCCGCATACGAGCCCAGTCGAACGCCTCCGCGACGCTATCGCAGTCCTTCACCCGCAACCCGATCCGCTCGTTTGCGCATCAGACGTCCCATGGCTTCACAGACACGCCGCAGTATTCGTCCCAGGGCGTCCGCGAGAGAAGCGCCCAGCTGGCCTCGTATGCTCTAGACTCGGAGGAGTATCAGGACCGACCCCACCGCCAGAGCTTCGCAGAGTCCGGCTCTCCCGTACGGCGGCCGCTATCCGAGTACACCGATGGCCGAGCATCCATCGACTCGACGAGAGAAGACACCATCGAAGAGGACAGCGACGAAATAGAGACCCCAGTGACGGTAATCGGCGGGCCGCAACAGGCAGCAGACCAGGGCTTCTTCAGCTGGCAGAGCACTGGGCGCAAGGGATCTGATGCTTCGAGAGTGCCAGACGTCGTAGTCCAGGACACTGAGCGCACGCCGTTGCTGCCCACCCCAAGGCTGCCACGTGCTGGCTCGCAGCCGGAACGAAAGAAGAGCAAGGACAAGAGCAAGAGTAGAAGCCGTTCCCCGGGCAAGAGCCTCCCTCTGCGCGTCAGGGAATCCTTTGCAAACGGCCGGGAGCATGTTCGTGGACTCACCAGGACTCTGACTAACCCCAAGACCTACACCAAGGATGCCGTGCTCTCTGGCGCCCTGAGCAGTGCGCAGACACTGACTGCCGTTTTCCTTGGACTGCTTCTGAACATCCTGGACGCGCTCTCCTACGGCTACATTCTCTTCCCTCTCGGAGCTCCCATATTCAGTTCGACCGGCCCAGATGGCATCTCCATTTTCTTTGTCAGCTGCATAGTGTCTCAGCTGTGCTACTCCTTTGGTCTGTCCACATTCCGTGGTGGTGTTGGTTCAGAGATGATCGAAGTCGTCCCCTTCTTCCACAAGATGGCCTACTCGATCATGGAGCGCATGGAGGGCGAGTCCCCCGAAGCTGTCATGGCCACCACCATCACCTCATACTGCCTCAGCTCTATCCTCACTGGACTTATCTTCCTTGCCCTGGGTGGTTTCAGACTCGGCACCCTGGTCAGCTTCTTCCCTCGACACATCCTTATTGGCTGCATCGGCGGAGTGGGGTTCTTCTTGTTTGTCACTGGTATCGAGGTCTCTGCCCGCATAGAAGGAAACCTCAACTACGACCTTGCTACACTCCAGAAGCTATTCTCAGCCGATACTTGGTTCCTCTGGGCTATCCCACTTGTCCTGGCCATTTCGATCATGCTTATGCAGCGCATGGTCAAAAGCCCGTTCGTGCTTCCCGCCTTCTTCGTTCTTATCTTTGCAACCTTCTACCTCTTCGTCAAGGGCATCTTCCGCGTCGATCTGGAGGATGCTCGTAATGCTGGTTGGATCTTTGAGCAGCCTGAGGCCGGTGTCAAGTTCTACCGTTTCTATTCTTACTTCAGTGAGTACACAGTTGATGACTGATGTGCAGCCAATGCTAATGTCTACCTAGAATTCTGGCTTATCGATTTCTCGGCCCTGGCAAGCTGCATCCCGACCATGTTCGCCTTGTCTTTCTTCGGCATCATTCACGTGCCCATTAACGTGCCAGCTCTGGGTGCCGCAGTCAAGGAGGACAACCTTGATGTCAATCGTGAGCTGATTGCGCACGGTATCTCTAACACGCTTTCTGGACTCGTTGGAAGCATTCAAAACTACTTGGTCTACGCCAACAGTGTAATGTTCATCGCCAACGGTGGCGACAGTCGAGTTGCAGGGTCACTGCTTGCCCTTGCGACCGGTGCTGTCTGGATTGCCGGCCCAGCCATGATTGGCTACATTCCCATCTGCCTGGTCGGCGCTCTCATCTTCCTCCTCGGAATCGATCTCATGAAGGAGGCACTGTGGGATACATTTGGCAAGTGCCACAAGCTCGAATACTTCACCATCGTCGCCATTGTCCTGATCATGGGTATCCACGACTTTGTTATCGGCATTTTTGTGGGCATCGTACTTGCCTGTGTCAGCTACGTCGTTCAGAGCTCCCGTCACCCTGCTATCCGAGGATCATACACCGGCACTGTTGCAGAGTCGACCGTGCGACGCCCCCGAGCCGACGTTCGCTACCTCAACAAAGTCCGTGGTCAAATTCGGGTCGTGAAGCTAGGTGGCTTCCTCTTCTTCGGAACCATTGTGTCTGTTGAGGAGAACCTAAGATCGCTGATCGACGACGACAACTTCGAGGAACAGCCCGTAAGCTTCATCGTCGTCGACTTCACGCATGTCACGGCAGTAGACTTTTCAGGATGCGAGGGTTTCCAGCGTATCAACCGAATCCTCGGCAGCAAGAACGTCAAGATGCTTTTCTCTGGTGTATCATTCAGTAACGACGTAGGCAAATCGCTTCAGAGCGTGGGTCTTCTGGACGAGGCGGAGGATGAGGGGAGTACACCACCACCTCAGGTCTTCGAGGACCTCAACACGGCACTTGAGTCTTGCGAGAACGAGCTCCTCGAGGTCTTCCACAGGCACTGCAGCACGCATGTCAAGAAGCGCCAAATTACTCCGCCCATGTCCATCAACGGCGCCAAGAACCTCAACGCTGAGCCCATCCCCTCCGGCGGCTCTCCAGCGTCGTCTCTCGGACCCAGCTCGCTCAACCCAGACTTTGCCTCTCCTCGCCGCGGTGCGCGCCTCATTGCCGCACGCTCCACTATGCGCGAGTCGTCGCAGAATTCCAACTCCAACCTCTCCTTCCCCGACACCTCGAGCCACACTGATTCCACACAGTCAGCGCAGATCGTACCATCGCGCTGGAAGAACTTCGCACAGCCTCTAAAGATCATCCTACAGACGTTTGAAGACGTGTCCACCAAGAACGAGGACTTCTGGCACGTCGTGGCGCCGTACTTCTCGCGGCGCGAGTTTGCCGCAGGATCCCTGCTCTACTCACGCGGCGATGATCCGGACGGTTTTTATATCCTGGAGAAGGGTCGTTTCCGCGCTGAGTACGAGCTCGATCAGGGCAGCTTCTTCGAGGTCATTCTGCCGGGTACGACGTGTGGCGAGCTGCCGTTCTTCAGCGAGACAGATCGCACCGGCACCGTAGCGGTGGAAAATGACAGTGTTGCTTGGCTGTTGACAAGAGAGCAGTTCGACAAGTTGGAGAAAGAGCATCAGGATGTTGCAAGGGAGCTGCTTAAGGTGGGCCTGAAATTGACTAAGGAGCGCATGGATGCTATCACGAGCTATGTGCTTGTCACTGCTTCATGATTGTTTGTTGGATTGTATCTTGCATAGCGTTTCTGTCTATACTACCACCCATAGCTGAAGTTGTAATACCAGTATTGAGCTTAGCTCACCCCCCGTCATCGTCTACAACCGCATCTGCGTCACAGCACTGCCGATACTATGCAGCTCACTCGGCAGCTCCACCCTCCCAACATCCATCGCCCGCCACCGCTCCAGCTCCGCCGTACTCCCAGCCAAACCTTTCCACTCCGCGCTCCCGTTCTTGAATATGTCGTCGATGTGCTTCTCCTTGCCCTTCCACGTAATGCAACAATACTCGCTGTCCTCGTCCCACTTGACCTCCACTGCTCCATTATTGATGATGAATCGACCTGTGTTCCCGCACACCGCACACCCCATCCTCCCCTCCTCGCCGCCGAAGAAATCGTACTTGGCGAGGTGACAGTGCGGACAAGCGCCCTCCATCTCTTCCCCGAGGTACTGAGCGAGATCGAACGATTTGCCGAGTTGGCTCGCGACGTGTTCTCCCAACTGCTGTGCGCGGAGTATCGCCTCGCCGTTGCGGGTGGAGATGACAGACCCGGGATTCGCGCACCCCATCACCACCGCCTGGTCCACGACTTTCACGTGCAAGGAGTACGCGAAGAGATGTAGCGTGGGGAGTGCCATGGTGAATTGGTCGGGGGTGGTGGAGCCGCCTACGCACATGAACCCACACACTCTCGGCTTCAGGATCCGTTTGTCGACGACCATGGAGGCGAATTTTGGGTCGTTGGCGCGCTGGCCGGCGAGGATGCGCGATGCGAATGCAGGGTCTGTGTATGGGCCTAGCACTTTGTCGAGGACGGCTTTTAGGGAGCCGGCGGGTTGGTGCGAGTACACTGCGCTGCTGAATAGGATTGCGTCGGCGTTCATTATTTCCTCGTAGAGAGTCTTCCTATCGTCTGCGACCTCCCTTTTCACTCCATTGCTATGAGCGGTACTACCGTGGTCGTTATTCCCCTTATTCGCGCCCATGGACACATCTTGGGCGTGGCTGAGGGGCCCGGCGTTGGGCGGGTAGCTGAGCGAGGGCACGTGGATCCAGGAAGTCGTTGTATTTGGGGCTGCTTCTTTTGCGGCGAGGAGAGCTGCTTTGAGGAGGATGGTGGAGTTGCCTCCTATGCTGCCATTGGCGAGGCCGAGGATGTGCATTGTGAGGGTTGGGTGCTGAGTACGACTTGGGTTGAGATAATTCGGATTCGACGACGAGATCCCCTGGTTTGAGCGTATTGTTTTGTAAGAATCCTCTCAGCGATATGTGAAGTCGAAGTGTGGCATCGCGTTCGTCGATATGTATGTCGGGGCAGTGGTCCCGAATGTGGAGTGGTGGATGTCCGGGGCGATGTACAACCCCGGATTTTGTGCACAGCTAGCCTCGTACATCACTAAGCATCATTATACCGCCTATCTGACAGCTCAGGTGTGGAGTCAGGGTGATGGAAGGGTCCGGATGCGACAGTCGGTAAATAACTTTGCAGGTCGTTCTCTCGTCAAGCCGGGTGTTGTGGTCTCATCGAGTCTGGGCTGAGTTCAATACTGGGAACGTCTGAGAGCGGTTTTACGATCTTCCGAAAACTCGATTTCAGGTCATGAAGGTTGTTAAGGGTACAGTCCCTCAGACTAAAAGTGTACGCTGACTGCATGTATCCGTATCAACGACGTTCCGTTCGAGATGCGGATGACTCGTCCGATGCATGTTCACCAATGCTGACAACCTTTTTTGGTTCACTTCTTTGGAGTCGGCGATGGCAGCTCACTGTCCAACACTTCTCCCGGCAGCTCATGGGTCTGAGCGTTCCCATATAACTCCCCCTGATGGGCGTGCGCATACTTGTCGGTCGTAGGATCAGTGTGTCCTGTGGTTTGCCCATAATTTTTGCTATGCCGTGTATGTGCAAACGCTGCCTCAGCCTCGGACCCCTTATGTTTTAACGTTGCTACTCGGCGAGCGAAAAAAGATAGAAGCCGCGAATAGAACTACACCTGCCAATGCTCCGATGACGATACCCGCTATGGCACCACCTGAGAGCTTGGAGCCCGACTCTGGAGATAAGGAAGAGGATGCGCCCGTCGATTTTGGTGTGGAAGACGGATTTGTAGATGCGGATGTGGGCGATCCTGTAGCGGCAGCGTTTGCATTCGCGCGCGACGTCGCCATCGTTGAGCTTCCTATCGCCGAACCCGCGATGCTTGACTGCGTACCAGCGAGGACCTGTGCGAGCCGCACGACGCCGGCACCTGAAGTGCAGCAACTGTCAGAGTCGCTGCAGCACCAGAGCTCACTGATCGTTGTGCCATTGCAAGGCGTCATAGTCGAGATGTCGTAGGGAATTAACTAACAGACGTCAAGGCAGCCGCCTCCAGACACATTGCTATCGGTGCAAAAGTCTACCGACTGTGTGCATTAGCCTAGCACGTGGAAGTGCACGGAAGTAACGCATTTTGACGTTCTAAAAGTTATTGTTCGTGTACCTGTTCTGGCATAGGCCATTCGGTAGGCATTCATACACCGTTGGACCGTTAATCGGGTCGCCATACGCTGGGTTGGAACGGTTGAGACCGCTGCATATGTTACTTCCGGGACGTGCCTGGGATTGCGAAAATTCACCTGCCTTCAGTAATGTAGTCCCGTTCGCAAAGTAGCATGTCGGCTGACCCGAGTTTTTTGCAAGGGCGGATCGAGATAGCGCACTCAATGCGATGAGTGATGCGAGCTTCATGTTGGGAGTGTCGTGCAGCCTTTCAGTTAGGTGGCGTTGAAGGCCAGAGATTCGGCGCTATGTGAATCGTAAAATCCCAGTATTTCGAGGGACAGGTCGATATAAGCTTTTCGGCAAGGGGGCGCGCATCAGTTCGTCTATGGTTTTGGAAATGTACGGCCTCCCACCAGAGCCGCTGCTTCGTCAAAGTCCGTGGCTTCGATTGTTCCCGAGCATAGATTTTCTCTGGGAGAATATACCCGATGCAGGTGATGCAGCAGGCTGTGGAAGTTGCAGCCGAGTGAGATAACGTTATGGATGTGAATGTGGTTGCTGGACGAAGCCTCACTGCTTGGCAGCAGCCTCGCCGATTAGCATCAAGTCTCCTGCACAACGTATGCAGCTCGATATTAGATGTGTTGAATGATGAGCTGTGGAGTTGACTCCGGGTGTAGGGCAAGCGAAGTTGCAGCTTTGGAAACAGTCGTGGTCGGCATCGAGATCGCCTTGCGGTGGGGGCCAGAAATAGAAGCGGTTCATCTGCTGTCCTTCCGAAAACCATCGAGCGGTTTTTCCTGAACTTTGCGATTTGACCTCACACTGCGATATCTCTGTATTTTTCGAATGCGAGAATAACGCTTTCTCGGCTCATGTCGTGCCTTCCCGCCAAATCCAGCTTCGATTGCGCTCATTGCGACCTCGATGTTATTGCATTTCCGAGGTCTCAGTTGACACAATGAGGTGAGAAGACATTGGCGAACGATGCTGCGATGCTATCGATCCTTGTCTTCGTCCCTTCCCGGCCAGACGATGCGCCTCAACCACACAGCCCGCACGCAGCCAACGAACGCGACGCACCAAATGCCAGCCAGAAGCGCAGTCATCACGCTTCCAACCCAGAGTATCCCTTCGCTCCCCAGTTCTCTCCCGATCATGACCGTAGACACCGTGAATCCGACATTTGGAAAGATGAACGCCCACCAAGTGAGCGCAAACAGCATCTTGCCCACAACACTGACATTCGCCACAACAGCAATGGCAAACATCCAAAACGAGAACAGCCACAGGAAGATCCCGGAGAAGAGCGCAAGCGTCTGCAATATGGCCTTGGACCCAGGATGAGCGGCGAAGTATCCGTAAGACTCGGGTATAGCGTTCGCCTGCCCGATCAAGGCGACGATGGTGTATGCGCCTGCACCTACCGGGATGAACAAGGCTGGTCGTAGGTGTGGTGGCGGAAGCCCGTTCTCCAAAAGGTTCTTGATGACAAAGGCGGTGCAGACAAGTGATATGATCCATCCAAAGCCTTGGAACGCGCAGCCGGATATGATGATGGCTGTTGCGTGGCCTGGAGATTGGTGTCCAGCGATGAGCGAGGAGATGGTCCCTGTGAGCATAGCGGAGTAACCTGCTAGGAACGCACTTGGTAAGAAGGGGACTGGCCGGACGACGCTCTTTGCCATCAGGATATAGTACTGGAAGAGCGAGTTGAGAAGCGAGACGGCGGCGTAGATCCAGTATAGAATGTTGACTGTGGAGATGAGCCATGTGTCAGCGGGCCCGTAGGTGATGGCATAGCTCTGGATGCAGCCGATGATGACGCTGATGCTAAGGAAGAATGATCCAAGGAAGAAAGATTCCGCTGGGTGAGTGAACGATCTTTTGAAGTGCTGGAAGTGGAGCACGGCTCGAGCAAGCATGCAGATACACAGGACTGTGAACAGACAGAGGTCGAAGAAGAAGACGATGAGACCGATTGTGTAGAGGCCTAAAGTTCAGTCAGTCGTGACCGTCGAAAGGAAAAGCAGCGCATACCGCGAAACTTATGCGGCGTCTCTGCCAGTGCGATGGCGAGTCCTCCGGTCGACATCGTCGACAGGAACCAGGCCCAGGTAACATGCTTGACACGTTCCCGAATGCCGACCGCAGGTGAGTCGCCGCCATGCTCTTCCTGCTTCTCCACAGCCGGCTTCGGCGACGAGTTGCCCTCTGTGGACATTTTGAAGGCGTGCCGATTGTATGGGGCCTTGTCCAGTTGATGAGTGAGTGGTGTCGTATGTCTAGTGGTGCAGGGCTATTGTTGACACATAATGACCGTAGAGGATGGCGACACAGAACGGACAAGCAAACTTATTTTGCGACGTTCGAGCAGACATCGTGCGCGCAGCTATTGTTTTGGAATCGTTTTGACCAGCCCCGCGAAGTCAAGTTTAGCGGAGTGTTAGTATGAGTTAGTGAGGTCGCTGGAAGGGATGACGGCCAAGATGCGCCTTGTCTCCGTTCTTTCGGATGCGGGGGAGGCTCATCCCTATTCCCGGTCACATCAGCAGCACGTGAACACCACTTTACCCGTGCAACAGATAAATAAATAAAAAAGTCAATTTCTTCCCCAAAACACTCTATGCTACGTTGTGAATCCTATCCTTCGCCTGCTCCTTCTTCTCATGTAATTTCCACTTGATTTCGCCCTTCTCCGGCCACCTGTAGTTCACCGGCGACTCACCGCCCACGAAGATGAACAGATCGTAGATGAACCCTCCGAATATCGCGCCACTCGTTGCTGCGCCGAACGGTCCGTAGGCCCAATACGCATCGCTGAATGAGTCGTACCCTGCCCACAGGCCGACGAGCCTGGGACCCAGGTCGCGTGCGGGCGAGATGCCGAGTCCAGTGTTGTAACCAAGCGAGACCATCATGAGGTAACCCATGAAACCGAAGATCAAAGCCGTCATACCCTGACCGGGAGGCGAATTCTGGTCGTCTCCGAGAGCGAAGGCGATGCATGTGTATATCGCCATAAAGACGAAGTCGTTGAAGAAAGCTGTCGTTGCCGTAAAGGCAGGACCTTTGGGAAACAGAGCTTTGCCAGTAATGTCGAGAGTATGTCCTGGGTCCATCGCGTTGATTGCTTCGTAATAGATACTGCATAAGTCAGTATACCGTCAGGTTGGAGGTAGCGCATGCACATACCCATATGCCAGACCTCCTGCGGCTAGGCCAGCTAGCATTTGCATAGCGATGTACACGATGGCCATTCTCCACGGAAAGCCACGGAATATCGAGAGTGCAATTGTGATACAGGGACTGAGGTGGCCACCAGATACACCACCGGAGAGATAGATGCCTACGGTTACGGCGAAACCCCACGCCCATGCTTGAGTCTCAAAGTTACCGGTGGATTCGGATGAAGTCGCCACTGACAGGTTGGCAGCTATTCCAAGGAAGAGATATACGAATGTCTGTAAAGGTCAGCTATGTCTCGTCGAATGGACTTGATGTTCCTACTGCCAGGAATTCGGCCGGAGCCTGCGGGTACTGAGCTCGGAACCTCGCGATTGGATTGCGGTATTGATTGTAGTATTCTTGTTGCTCTTCGTGTTCTCTCTTCTGCTCTTCTTTCTGCTCCTTCTGCGTTTGCGTTGTCTCGCTTGTGTCGAGTTCTTGGAGAGGATGAAGGCCGTCTTGAAGACCGAAGTTGTTCCTTCCGTTGGTCCCTTGGCCTTGATTGGCTTCGTCCAAGCCATGCTTGTTGACAGGTGCGCTTTCTGAGGCCGACTCGTCGTTTCGCTGCTTGCCGGCCATGGAGTGGGTTTTAGATGTTGGCCTGCGTACATTTGGCATGCGTCCGTTAGTGTACGACTGGATGTCCGCGCTGTATGCTTCCTGTGATGACTGGCCAGGGTGTAGTGGAGTCTGCGAGCCGTCTGAATCAGGACCATCCTCTATCACAGTTGTCAGCGGTGGGCAACAACAATATTCATCGCAATCAGCATACCCTTCTCTTTGGCCATGTCCAGTCCATCACGTGCTTCAATGCCTTTCTGCAGGTCATCCTGTTCTGACTGGAGCTCCTCCATGCGCTTTTTGAGGTCGCTCTTGCCCCACCACATACCACGCCGCATTGTGTGTGGAAGGGGCTGCCCAAGACCGAAGACTGGCTTCTCCTTTTGTTGGTTGTACCAGGGGTTGAGCCTGAAGTACTCATTCTCGACATCGACCAACTGCTGCTGTTTCTTCTCGAGCCTCTGCGTGTCGCTCGTCTGCGCCGTTAGGTTAGTGTCATTTCGCTCCATGGCGGATGGCCGTTCCATGGCGGAACGAAGTCTGCTAGCGCGGTTGTTTGTGCCCGCAAGGCTGTATGGTGTTTCCAGGCGAGATGTTGGTATCCTCGCGATGCTATTTGCAGTACCTGAACCTCGAATAGGTCGAGGAGGTGGTCGTTGATTTTGCTGATCGGATTGTTGTTCGAAGTAAGCCTGGGGCTCTACTGAATATAGTCAGTATTAGAGACAACTCATTATACGAGGCGGTCACTAAGGGCCTATGCAGTGCAAGAAGTCGATATCTGCAGGGAACATACCTGGCGTATTGGGATGGGATTCTGCCATGCTGAAAACTCTGCGGCTCAACTTTCCGATGTTCGACGGAGGGAGCTCGATGCTTCTAATAAAGATGGGAAAGTTTCGACTCAAACATCGAAAAGTGAAAGAATTGCATGCGCGACGTCATTGCGTCGAAACCTCGAGTTCCACTTTCTCGGTCAAAGTCGCACTACACTCTCCCAACAGCGAATGAGTAGGCTTTTCTATGTTTCTGCTCCATCTTTCCTGACTGCAATAGGTTGTACAATGCGAACGCTCCAGTCATAAACCTCGTCTAGAGGGTTGCGCTGTCAGGATACAGGGTCTGTTGCTGATCGCAATGCCGATCACAAAGCAAAAAGTGGCCCAAATGTCCTCATCAGCATCACAAAAAAGAGCATCCGCACTGCACCGCGGCGCGGCGGCACTGTGCCTCCTTGAGATGACGGATTATGTTGTGAGCATGACCTGGGTCGAGCACCAAATACAACGGCTGAACATGTTCCCTTGCTTTTTGTTATGGCTGCTTTTCAGGATTCTGTGCCCACGAATGGTTGTGAGCAGCTCACGATACTTGGCACCGGCTACCCGAGCCGAAAAGAGCCTCAATGAACGGCGCCGAACGTAACGGGAATTTACTGTGGGAACATGGCATTCTCAGTTGGAGTGGCAAGCTTACAGAGATCGCCGATTGCTCATGGCCATTTTCGATTGCTATCGATTCGAGTCAATTCGTCGATCTGTACTGTCGTAGAGCACTGTGGGCAAACTGGAAACTGAGTCGCGTAGGAACACACACTCCGCGGCGCAATCGAGCAGCGCAAGTCCGAGCTGTCGTGCGTCTGTGAGCTTGTTGCATGTACAATGAACAGCGCAACATGCCCTTGGTGTTGCATCGCCGAGAATTTCCAGAACTTGTGGGCACGTTGAGCCCACAGCCACAGCTGCCGGACTGCCGAAGCACTCCCGTCTCGGCAGCAACTCCTGTCGTCCCTTGTCGGCCAAAGGAGTCCGAAGCGTAGCGCGCTGGGCCGATTGCCCCGAGAGAGGTGGACTTTGTTAGCGGCAAGGTACTTAGGCACGTGGGGGTACGGCGAGAATTGCCAGATTCGCCGGTTGCCATTTTGGTATTGGTATCATTATTGAATTGGTACATATATACATGTCCAAGGATGCTGCATCGTAGAATGCGGGGAAGCACTCAGCTGGCGCAGCCCTGCAGTCTGTTGGGTCATGCACTCGTGTTCGTGAGACGCAGGGGTCTCGACATTGTGCAGCCGTCTCGCACATTTTCCGGCACTCTGATACTCGACAGGTGTATGGAGGTGTCGGCAGTTTTCTCAAGGTACTGCCATCAGCTTGTTCTGTTCTTGGGCTAATGTCAAACCCTCTGGTGCTTGCCTGAACAGGACAATTTCAGACTGCTTGAAGTATCGTCGCGCATCTTGAGATAGATTAGTCAGGTCTACAGAATAAGACAAGGAGATACGCACCTTCATCGATGAGCACTAAGCTCAAGTAGTAGCGGGTCGAGTACTTCTTGTTGACCTCTCGGAAAGTGGGTGTTAGGTCGAAGCCGCCAAGGAACAGCCTAATAGGTATTGTCTCTCCTGCAGCTGCGTTAGCACGTTACAGACGCCGCGTGACTATGCACCATACCTCTCGATGGCGAGCCATCCATGATCTCGAACCGCACTAGTGTCTCGCTCTCGTTGTACTGGTTTGGCGCCGCTCCAGTTGTCTCTCTTCTTATGATCGATAACTCCATGTGCTTGATCTTCAATCGCACCAGGAGGAAGTATATCCTGCCTACTATAACGTCCTTCAGATGATATTTTGATTTGGAGTATTCGAACTCGATGTGCAGGCAGTCCTCGATACCAACATCCATCTTGATGGAGCTGTTTGTCTCAGGCGGTATCCGGTAAGAGTATACCCACAGGTCCTTTTCCCTGACAACGTCCGCCATCCGGCGCGATACTGTCACGCGCACGAAGTACCGGAGCTTCACATTGATGCCATTGTATGATTCGTACTGCTTCTCGACGTTCTTGAAGTTGAAATCGAAGGTCTGAGGGTGCTGGAGCTCGCCAGGCGCAGCAAGCTCCTGGCCGAGGGAGAGGAACTCGTGGTGGTTTCCGCGATCGAAAAACATCTCTGCGCCAATCTATATTAGCATCATACCCTTATCAATCGCTGGCTTTCCAGACGCCAGCATTGAACGTGAACCACCTACCGATTGTTCCAATGAACTGCACCTTGATGCCGGTGTGCTCTAGCCGCTTGCCATCCTTGGGCCTGACAGTGACCTGCCCCTTGACAGACTCTCCATCGAGGTACAATGGCACCTTCTCTTTGCGATTCTTATCGAGCTTGACGTCAACGGCGGAGCGGTCATCGAGGTCCTCGAGGACGATATCGATGTCGACCGGGGTGGAGAAGAAGTAGGACATGGCGGCGACGGTGCGACGGGTACCCTGGCACGTTCCTGGATTGCGATGCAGCTGTCACGGCGCGTTCGTGATGTGTTGCGTAGCCCTAGAGCTCCCCAGGACAGCTGCGATCCGCGCCATGGCTGTATCTGTACTAGATTCGTCACGTGCACCTCCCCGCAGCTTCCGCCCAAGCCCTAGAGTTGCATCACCTCGCTGCCTTGTTTCCACGTCATCTCTGACCGCGTCTCAGAACTGTCACGCGGGCCGTTGGCTTTCGGTTCGGGATGCTGTGGTGAGCATAAAGTCGTGATCACACAGCACTTCCTTTGCATGCTGCAAGCCACTGCTGGGCAGCGGTGAGGCATGATTCAACGCAGCCTCGGGATGTGCTGCTTCGGAGAATGGCGCTGCTCTAGCGCATCTGGAAGATTTCCAGCTTGCGTCTCCTGGCACTTCGCCCACACGATCCGTTGCTGTTCAAGGCTCGACCCTCACCGGCCCGGAAAAGACTTCTGCGCCTCTCGTGACCCCCACGCGCTATTATCCAACGACTTCTCCCTGTCAGCGAGAAGCTCAGCCCAAAAGTGACCAGCTGAGCACTCCGCTGACACTGCGCACAGCCTGTCTTCTATACAATGCAGTGACAGTGAGCGCTGCCGAGCCGGGTACTGCGCTGGCAGAAGCGTGCCGAACCATGCAAGATGCACCAGTACCTGACGATGACCGGGGTGCATACCAAGGTTTGCGGGGTCTCCATCCGCCACTGCATCATCCCACGCGTCGCGGCACGCCCAAACTTTCAAACGCCGATGAAGAAGAAACTCTCTTTTCTTTTGATCGCATCCGGTATGGCTAGGGGCGCCAATTTGCGGGCAGTTACATCCGCCAGCTTCTATCCCCAGATTGGACCAAGCAGAGATCGCACAGCGCCCGCTGATTCGCACGCGACGCTATTCGTGGTGACATCAAGCCTTGGCCCTCAAAACTGTGCTCCCAAACTCCGATCCCACCCTTGCCGTCATGGGCGGGAGGAATTTCCAGACGTGTACCCACGTTTTAAGATGCGCTCTGCCCCAGCTTAACTCATAAACTGCCGTTCCCGCTTACCTGTACCCAATATAGTCCGCGTTACGTCTACTCTCAGTGCTATATAATCACCGGCCCTACCCCAGCTCTCCAACATTGCAAGCCCAACTTCGATTGTCTACTAGCGCCTATCTACCAGCCTTTCACTCGCGTCTAAAAACAAACATCAATCATGCTGCAAACTATCGAGCCCACGCACTCTGCACCGGTACATTATGCGTCGCTGCCTACACCACCAACATCCACAGCCGGCTCACCCTCAACTTCGTCTGCAAACCTGAGCAAAACCACCGAGATGGCCATCCCTCTCCGTCACCACATCCTCATCGTCACCGGTCCGGCAGGATGCGGAAAGAGCACTGTTGCCAAATTTCTCAGTGATCGTTACGGATTCGAGTATATCGAAGGCGACGAGGTATGGCATATCCTACAGTCTGATCGTAACTATCACTAACAAGGATAGTACCACCCAAAATCCAACATCGACAAGATGGTAGCCGGCATCCCACTGAACGACGAGGACCGCTGGGACTGGCTGATCCTTCTCCGCGACCAAGCTCTCAAGGACCTCAAGAACGGCGCAAAGGGCGTCGTCATCACTTGCAGCGCCCTGAAGAAGAAGTATCGCGATGTCATCCGTACCGCCAAGCTATACGACGAGGAGCCAGACGCCAATGTGCACTTCGTATACCTCCGCGCCGACAAGGAGACTCTTCTCGCCCGCGTCCGCGGCAGGCAAGGTCACTACATGAAGGACAGCATGGTCGAGAGCCAATTCGCAGCGCTCGAGGAGCCCGACGAGCTTGAAGTGAAGCAGCTAAAGGATGTCGAGATCGTCGACGTCAAGGGTACTATCGCCGAAGTATCTGACCTTGCATCTGCCGCTGTCGACAGGGTGCTTGTCTCCAGGTAGCCTTGCAGCTTGGCCTTGGTTCATTCGTCTGCTATTACTGTTTCTTGCCGCGTCTGCAGAGGCGTCTGCAGAGTGGTACTTTGAGCGTTCAGCATTATTGGCGTTGGGTTGGGTGAATGGCTATTTTTGGCGCAATCTATGCGGTATATACCCTTGCGAGATGCACTTGCATTGGGCGTGGTGTAGTAAATTACATCCACACAATCAAGATTTCTATCGGTCAATAAAGATCTCACACACACGAAGCAGATGTACCCCGCTCCCCCGACTCATTTATCTGGTGCTCATTCCGACGAACACACGCTGCTCGTACATGCATGACGTTCCTGCCTCATGACAGAGCCGCACAACCCGTCCACCATTTGTCTGTTTCAATCAGCCGTCCAGTACCAATTTGCTGGGAGCCAGACCCGCAATCTTCGTCCCGCCGGTGTTAAGCCGCGGAGGGCATCACGGAGGGCATTGTTCGTTTCTTTGTTCCCACTTCGCGTGGGTCGCGCTTGTGTTGAGGTGTTGACGGTCAAGCGTGGGGGTCTCCCGGTTCTGTCTCCCGGGTTCCGAAGTGGGGAGGTAGGAACGTCTCACCTGGCCACGCGGTTCTCATTCACCGGTGGGCAGGCACAGCGAGTCGCGACGCCACTGCATTGGGTCTTGCGATAAACATAAATCTTGAATTACGCTCGCTTCACTGCAGGCTTGCCAGCCGCAGTAGCATGCACTGCCTAGCTGGGTGATGTTCACATAACAAGCTTCCGACCACAAAATTATTTTCTGTCCCAACCGTGCCTTCTATATCTTGGGAACATGTTTTGCAGAAACTGACCCGGGAGTTGCTGCAGCGCGGTGCTTCACCGCAGCAAATGCCAATGACGTGGGGTGATATCTGAGAGACCACCTTTACCTCAGACTTTCAATAACGATGAAAGAAAGCAAGCCCCACTAGTCAGCAAGCATTCATCTTCACTGGTGCAGAATTCCTTTAAAGATCTTCCGCTTCGACCTTGTTCCAAGCCTGCACCCGTCTCACTGCTACCCAACTACGGTCCTCTCCGCGACTACGACCTGTAACAACCATCACCATCAGATGGCCAATACGCAGACATCGATGCCATGGCGAGCAACGCTCCGACACACATCGACGACCTACCCCCTGAGATCCTCCAATCGATATGGCGTCATCTATCGTTCTTCGATCTCCTTAGATGCCAACGGGTCTGCCAGAAGTGGGTTGCCTACTTACCTGGTAACGACTCTACGCTCCGCCAAACACTCTTCTCACCTTTGACGCGTCAGTACGACACGCAACCACTATACTTTGATGTGTTGCTCGAAGTCCACCAGCATCTCGAAATTCAAGAGCTCAATCCTGTGCTGCCGCCTCACACAACTTTTGATCTCTGCGTCTACGGTTTCGACAAGCCTTGGCTTCGCGACACCTGCTTTTAGTTACACCCAGTCATCCGCAAATTGTCCAAATACACTGCCATCGTTCATCCGGGTCTGTCGTCTAGAGGCGGAGCTTTCGACTTCATCCACCTCGAAGATGTCAGGGTCTCGACGCAAAAGGACAAGAGTACGGGAGCGTCGTTGGAACGCATGCTGGCATTTACTCCGAAGGTGCAGACACTGTGCTTGACGTGGTGGAGTTTGTGAGAAGTGCGCTCCGAGATGTTGAAGCGGAGTTGCGATCGTATTTGTAGTTCGACAAATAGAACTAATGATTGCAGCTGAGTCAGGAGGCATAGTAAGGAAGAACAGTCTCGAGAAAAGGACAGTCCTGCTTCCAAGGTCATGTCGATCTATAAGAGAAGGAACGAATGTTTACGAATCGAAGTTTTGATTTGCTTCAGACTTGGTACCACCTGCTGGTGTTTCTCCATGTTTAAGGTCCCTGGCATTGTTTCAGCCACAAGCATCTAACGAGCTTCACCCGTATAAAGATCCCGTACACCGCCCATGAGAAGTATCTCTCATTGCTATCTCAAGTGTTACGCAAGCTTAGCACATACATTTTCGCTCAGCAGCAACAATGGAAAAGCTTCCCCTCGAGTTACTCGAAGAGGTCTGGGGATATCTCGATATGCTCGACCTCATTCGATGCCAACAAGTACGTACATGTTGAAAAGCCTGCATCCCTGGCGAGAGATCTACTCTGAACGATGAAATATTCTCACCCGGGACTCGCTGGACCACAAGGCCTGGGAAAGACCCCTATGTACACATATGGGTTGAACCCAGCCAGCATGTAGCACTGAGCAAGGACCAGCTGTCTCGCTTGTCGCTCAGTCTAGACTTCGACAGCTTCTGTGGAGACTGGGACGACAAGGCCAACGTCTTGAACTCAATCCTCAAGTACCCATTTGATTACAGCGACCTCATACATCCGGCCTTCACGCCAGGCCCCAAGTACGAGCAGTTTCAGTTCACGTCCTTCGATGACTTGAACGTTTTGACGCAATTGCCAAGTAGTCGAGGGGAATCCTGGGAGGGCATGATGGCTTGCGTACCGATATTCGAAGCACTGACGGTGAAAAAAGAGTGGCGGATAATCGACAATGCAGACACCTGCGATTACAAGGGTTCGGACATTCAGACAAGGATCAGTAGACCTAACGGTATCACAGTGTGGGATGTGGTACATGTCTTGAGAAGTGCCATCAGAACCATGGAGCTGGAGCTGCGGGCGCATTGTGACGAGCTGGATGTTGTGGTTGGGGCGCACGGGCAGGAAATTACATAGGCACGGTACTGGAGAAAAAAGCACATGTACAGTACTGTGACATCAGAGTGATAGTTGAGGAGGTGGCGACCGGTCACGATAGAGCTGCTTGTATTCTTATACGCAGGCAAAGAGCAGGGTCAACCTATTGTTCACTCGGAGTGCACTCCCAGATGACGATTTGAGGGACTGGATCCCTCTGCGATTTGAGCTCCAACAGAGACACATTGCGCGCAAGAATTGTCTTCCCAAGCTCACATTTGTACTGAGCATCTACAGCGACGCACAGTCCTCTGGAGCCGAGAGAAAGATCGAGTACCATCCCATCGTCGCCCGGTCGATCCGGTACCCGGATCTGGTTCATCCTTACTTCAAGCGCAGGAGACCAGGATGTTATTATGTATTCCAGTTCACGGACTTCAAGCGTTTGAGGAAGCTGATCAATCCTGTGAAAAGGAGCGGTGCATCGTGAGAGCAGATGCTGATGGTGTGGCGGCGTAAGCAGCCGCTGAAAATGATGGAAACTGCGCTTGTGTTACTAGCTAGCTAGGAGACGTCAATATGTACATGCTCTGAGACGTGCTAATCCAGAAGGGTCACAGTGGCGACGATCGAGGCCTGTAGGGCCGACTTGCACCGCAACAGATGGGAAGCCCTCCATTCAAGTATTGCGAGGAAAGCATGCCATGGTATACCGGAGGCCGAGAGAAAACATAAGATGGAGATAGCATCGTCATAAAGACTATGTCGTCAGGCTCAGGAACAGCGCTGGAGTATTGGTGGGGTAGTTCGTTGAGGCCATCAGGAAGCCTCTTGCGGAGGCGGAAACCCTCATCAAATCGCTCAGCGACGATATGATTGAGATCGAGGCCTGTCACTCTGGGGATGAATGTGTATAGATGAGGCAAGCTATCTGCTGGTATGGTATGTCAGATATCGGATCAGATGAAATGCTCCATGGGTTGCTGGTACGTTGAAGTTCCTACCAGGTGGATTCAGGATAATCGAACAGGTACATAGCGCGTAGTTAATTTGCCCTTAAATTGGTGAGTGTGTGTCTAAGACGCTGTCATGGTGTAGGTGTGGCACGCGCGCTTTGAGTTCGACACGTGAAGATGCGCGCCACGTGACTTCCAACGATGGACCTCAAGATCTTACGGCTTTAGCGTTCACAAACAGCGGCGGCTTGCTCCACAATGCCCAGAAACACTTCTGATTAAACCAGTCGTCGCAGTTGCCGTCAGCGAATCCAATGTCGAAATGCCACAGCATCTTGCAAGCAATCAAGCGCATCTCATGCAGAGCCAGACTGTCAATTGTAAGCATGAAATCTGGCAAGCGAGGGGCAGGTTACCTACTTCTTGCCAATGCAATTCCTCGGTCCCACTGAAAATGGCTGGAAAACCTCCCTGCGGTCGTTCGCATAGCGCTCATATTCGGATGTGTCATCGAGCCAACGCTCAGGAACGAACTTGGCAGGGTCGGTGAAGTTACTTGGGCTATGATTGGCACTAAGCATGGAAATTGATACTTTAGTCTGTCATGTGTCAGAGTTGATCAGGAGATGAGCCAGTTGATACATACACCGGGTGGCAGGACATCGTTGCAGACTGTGCCCGTCTGAGTGACGACGCGAGGAGGGCCGAGTGGTGTACTGGGGTAGACTAAGAACGTGTCAGAGGGTCACAAAGATCTAAGTCTGAATACTCACTTCGCATGGACTCCTCAAAGCAGGCGTTCAAGTATTTCAGACGGTGGATATTCTCGATGGTCAGCTCGTCTTCACTAGCAAATGACGTCCTGACTTCGTGCACGGCCTTCTTCAGCTTGTCAGGGTTCTTGAGCAGATTGTACGTTAATCCCGAGAGCATTGTCGCAGTTGTCTCGGACCCAGCGGCCATGAACAGTTCCGCATTCGACTTCATCTGCTCAAAGTTGAGAGCGCCAGCTTCATGCTGAGATAAGACGAGTGTCCAGAAGTCGGGCTTCTCGGTCACAGCACCCCTGTCCATCCGTCTGCGGACGCGATCCTCACTGTATTTGGCGTTTGCCAATGAGGCAGTCTTTTTCTCTTCGGACAGGAAGAATCTCACGAAGTAGCCGAGGACTGGGTATGCGAGAACGAGGGCGTAGAATGCAGCATCCTCAAGTCCATACAAGATGCTCTCAACCCATGCGTTGAGCTCAGAGTTCTCGAGAAGCCCAAGAGACTCTCCGAAAGCGAGCTCTCCAATGATATCAAAAGTGCAACAATTGTACAGCTTGACCATGTCAACTGGTCGTTCAGATGCTGCTTCGTGGCGAATGTTGCTTATCATTTTGTCCACGTGCGTCCGGATAAGAGGCTCTTGAGCCTTCAGCGCACGGTCGGAAAACCCGTGGGTAAACAACTTTCTAAGGCTGGCATGCTTTCCGTCATCGCGCTCCATCAGGAGTGAGGACTCCTTCACATGAGGACTGTTGATATAGAATCCTGGATCTTTGATAACTCTGAGAGATTTGCTTTTGGTATTGTGACCAGAGATATCCTTCCAGGCTTCAGGTTCGATGTAGCTGACTCTGTTAGGTCCGATGCGAACTCGGCTGCCATATTTCTCATGAGTAGCTTCAATGAAGAAAGGCAGTCGACCCCGTAACCAGTGGTACCAGTAGACAAAATCGGTGATTCTTGCAAGCGGCGGCCCGGGATACTTCGCAAGCGGGTGGAGCCAAAGGTTGTAGACGATTTTGGAAGCCAGTCCAAAAACCACTAGAAAATGTCAAGATTGTAAATCAAAGCTTGGAGGAAGATATTACCGAAGCAAGCAAGCAGCAGCGCGTGCTGGGTCGTCGCCATGGCCGCGTGAAGATTGATGGAGAAGTGGGATGCTGAGTGCCCGCAATTTTCAAGGGGACGGAATCACATATGGACCCACCATGTCTCTTATGTTACTCATGGCGAGCGGGATACAGTAAGCACTATGGATCATCATGGTGGTCCGGACTCCGAATATCCGCGATGCGTGAGGTAAGATGCTTCGGTAGGCCACGGCCTCCGAGCAAAGGTACCACCGCTCATGAACACGAAATGTACCTAGGTATCTCTGAAGAGCGTTTCTGACACATTGGCTGTTTCGACAATTGCGATGGAGAGTGGGGCGCACATAGCGGAACTGCAATAGGAATGTCAATGTACAGGCAGGCGCGATAAGTTTTGTGGATCTTAGCATCGCTTGAATTGCCTATCTGGGTAGTAGGTTGTGAAGACCTCCTTTTGCCCACGCCAAAGCCCCATAGTTCTGGTCGTGCTTCTGGTCGTTGGCTTTCCGCGCATATGTCCACTCTTTTGCGCGCCTCGCCATTGCTTCTTCCTTTTGCGATCTCTTCACTGCCACCACGAGGGCATTGCGTTGTTGAGAGCTCACATTCTGTAAGCCCATCTCATCTCGGCGGGCCAGCTGGCGGCAAGTACCAAGTCTGGCAGGCTCTGACGGCTGTGGCGACTCTGTAGTATTCGGCAAAGCAAGTTGTACATTTGTCGCTCGTGTGACTTGAACTCTCGACCGACGCGAGGACTTCGAGGTCATTGTTTTTCTGGAGATCAGCTGCAGTTGCGAACCTTCTCGAAGTCCGCTTTCCAATTTGGTGCCAATGTTGGCGGGACCGTTTCCTCGAGAGCTTTTGCCTTCCCAAAACTCGCTCAGCTCGGGTTCCTTCTCGAAGTTGAGCATACAGTGGCCACTATCTCTCATATGGCTCTGAACAGCGGGTGTGGATATTCTTGTGACTCCGCAGTACAAGCACTCGTGCCACACCCGTATTTGCGTAGCCAGGTAGCCAAGAAAGCTCGCCGGGTCTGAAAGGCGGTCTTGATCTGGAATGAACAGTCCGTGAACAGCAAACATGTGCCCGACGACTTCGCCGACCGCATCGGTATCGTTGCTATCGAACAGTGCGTTACAAAAGAGACACTGATTTGGGGAAACAGATTCCTCGTGGATCACCGCATTGGACTGGTATTTCGGAGCGGCTTGAGGCGCTTCTTCTTGCGCCTGAATCTTGTTTCCAAAGACCTCAAACGATATGGGCCGCAAGCAGGCGATGCGTCTTTTCAGATTGTAGACACTGCTTATGCGTAAGTAAGCTGCAATACAAATGGACCATGAGACATACTGCCAGGGACTCTTCATGTGAGATCTCTGCATCTCTCCTGAGTCAAACGAGAGGTCACAGCTGTTGCAAGCCCACGATCGGCGAGCATCTTGAGATGGCGGCTGTTGAACATCGTAAAGCGTAGGTGTGGTGGCTGCAGTCAGGGTAGTTCCAGTAGCGGTCATGAAATTGTTTAGTAGGATCGGGAGGGCCTTCTTGAGACTTGATTTCGAAGTTGTGTGTTCCTCAAAGGATGCCTCCTTCCTCAATCCTTATACAAAAGCAGGAACATGTATGGATGGCTGTGCTGTGCGATTCGGGCTTAGCGCCAAATGACTCATTTCCATTCACTATGAAGCGTAGCGCAGCTCGCATTGGCATGCTCGTGACTTGATGACTTGAGTACGCGCTTCACAGTTGGGTGGCCGGACGAAAGACGTTGGTGTTGAAGAGTGGGCGTCGCGCAGGAATCGTGTGTCCGCGAGCCGGGTTTGGCGTCCTCGCAGCATGCGCGTCACGTCACCACCACCAGCCACATGCCTTGCCTTACACAACACTGTTCAGCACCGGACGACACGTGACAAATTCACAGGATTTATCAAGACGACACTCGCTGTGAACGAAGGATCCTTGTCATTGTGCTCCCCGACGCGGCTCACAATGGCGCAAATACTGGCCTTGAGCACGTCGTTGCAGCTGCATTTGTGACTGCTACGTGTGTATGGATGGAGCTCCTGAAAATCTACAATAACGTGCTCAGAGCAAGCGCTGGCGTCATCATATTCGTCAGAGGGAAAACGTTCATGCATAAGATATGATGAAGACGTTCTCTGGATTCTTGCCCACCAGAACGTAGAGCCCCAGAATCGTCAGTTTTTCGGAGATCAGCATGTCGAATGGCACATCGAAGAGGCAGCTCATCCTCAATGCTTTCGCTATCAACGCACCCGGTCACCTCTCGCCTGGTCTCTGGCGGCACCCTCGAAATGCCACAGTTGGATTCAATAAGCTGAAGTACTGGACAGATCTTGCGCGACTGCTCGACAAGGCTGGTTTCCACGCACTTTTCATCGCTGACGTCCTTGGTGCCTACGACGTATACAAAGGGCCTGCCAACGTCAATCCAGTGCTTGCTTCAGGCGCGCAATTTCCCGTTCACGACCCATTGTACTTGGTACCTACACTCGCCTCGGTCACAGAGAACCTCGTCTTTGGTATTACGGCTAGTACCACCTACGATGCACCATATGCGCACGCACGCCGCTTCTCTACCGTAGATCATCTCGCAGAGGGCAGAGTCGCGTGGAACATCGTGACCAGCTACCTTGATAGCGCCGCACGCAATTTCGGTCTCGACACTCAGGTACCTCACGATGAGCGTTATGAGATTGCCGAAGAGTACATGGAAGTGGTGTACAAGCTTTGGGAGGGAAGCTGGCGCGATGATGCTGCAGTACGCAACCAGGACACTGGCGAATTCGCATTGGCCGGACGAGTACGACAGATACACCACAAAGGCAAGCACTTTAATGTCCCTGGGCCACACATCTGCGAGCCATCGCCGCAGCGAACGCCGTTCCTGTTCCAGGCCGGTACCAGCAAGGCCGGAAAGGAGTTCGGAGCTAAGCATGCTGAGGCGATCTTTGTTGGCGGCCAAACACCAGAGAAGGTTCGCATCTCTGTAGACGCCCTCAGAGACCTCGCGAAGAACAAGTTTGGTCGCGACCCTAGCCACCTGAAAGTTATCGCAGGCATCACGATCATCGTCGACGAAACAGATGAGAAGGCGCAAGCGAAGCGAGAAGAGCTGCTCTCTTACGGCGACAAGGAGGGAGCTCTCGCACTCTTTGGAGGCTGGACCGGATACGACCTTTCTACTTACACCGACGATGAAGACTTTCGCTTCTCCAAGGGCGCTCCTGCAATTCAGTCGATTGTCAATGGTTGGGCAGCTACTGTACCGGGCACCGACAATGCGCCCTGGACCAAGGCTCGAATTGCTGAGTACCTGCTACTTGGTGGTATGGGCGCTAAAGTAGTAGGTAGTCCCCAGACGGTCGTGGATGAGCTTGAGCGATGGGCTGAGGTTGCCGATCTAGACGGCTTCAACCTGAGCCACATCGTGAGCCCAGGTAGCTTCGAAGATATCATCGAATGGGTCTTGCCAGAACTCAGACGAAGAGGGCTGTTCAGGCAAGAGGTGAAGAAGCAAGGCGCTACCTCAAGAGAAGCTTTTCTCGGCCAGAGCTGGCTTTTGGACGACCATCCCGGACGAAAGTACAGGTGGGATGCGAAAGACGCATGATCTACTGTAGCATCAGGCAAACAGTGCGAAGAGCGTGCCGATAAGGGTGTGTGCTCTGACGAATCAAAACAGATGCGCCCCTGCATGAAATGTACTCTCGAAGAACTGTTGTGGTGCTAGGCGGTGTGGATTGTGCGTGCTATCCACCCAAAGGCTGAGATGTGCAGTGATTTCGAGGGTGAAAGAGTCTTGGTGCACCTTCCGGCGTCGCTGCGATTCGAAGAATGGAGGAAAGATCCGCTAAACCCTTGTTCCACGTGCATAATTCGCCGAAGGGCATCGCAGACTTAGTGGTTGTTCAGGTACCGCCAGCGGTTGCAGCTCGCTAACCCATGCTATATTCCAATTGCCAAGCCCGTATCTAGGAGTTTCAGCCTCCTTTGGCTGTACAGGGCTCTACAGCACAAATCAGAGGAATACAGGCAGGCGCCGTGGATGCTCTTAATAGCGTTTATGGTCGTACTTTCCTTGAGGCCGCAAGGCAGCAGAGCCCATATGAAGGTGGTTGCTATCACTCAAACTGTGAGAACGTTTTCCCAATCTATCCCACAACCGGTCGACGCACATCAACTTGGTCCATAATTGCACGAGTTTCTGTACCAACTATGAGCTCCATACGGCCTCTGCGACTGCTACACCAACATCAAGGGATCTTTACTCTAGTGGACCTACGCCACACCTACGTCGAGTCCTATGATATTATCTCCCACCGATGGTACCCGGCCGAGGCCAAGCTATACGGCTACGATGACAAGTGTGGACCTGATCGCAAAGTGCTCAAAGACCCCAGTAACCCTGAGAAGGAGCTTACAGGTCACAAAATCCAAGGTCTTGATTGGGAGATTGACATCTCGCGCGAGAAGATCGCTCACATCAAGAGCTTCATGATCGCCGCTGACGTTGAGTACCTCTGGGTTGACTGCATTTGTATCAGGCAAGACGACGAGAATGAGAAGGATGGAGAGGTCCCGAAAATGTTCGAGTACTACAAGGCTGCGCAGACTTGTCACATACTGATGAACATGGCCGCGGTGTGGGATCCGAAAGAGATGGTCCACGAGCTGAAGTTTGTCGATCATGTTATGTACCACATGGGTGGCTCCTCACTGTCTTCTGAGGCTCCGAATTTAAGCAAAGGGACGGTCGATCGCCTCCAGCACTGGACGAGCGCCCCTTGGGTGTTCCCAATTCCGAAGAACATAGCCGCCTCCGCTGCCCTCGACTTGGGCGTACTCAATTGCTACGCCACTTGCGTTCGCAATGTCATATCGCTTTTTGACAATGAGTACTTCACGCGGGTCTGGACTTTCCAGGAGATGATTCTCGGCAAAAACGTGAAGCTGTGGGCTATCGATGGGCGGAACGTATCTGACATTGGAGAACTTGACGTCTGGCTGGATCTCGCCACGGATGCCTGCGACAGAGCAGTCAAACTTCTTGGCTGGATCGATCAGTCTAGAAAGCTGAAGTCCGTTTCAGTCCTTGTCGTCATGAGAGCCATTGAAGAAGACATCATAGTCCTCAAAAGCCTCCAGCTCACGGTTCAAGGCCTAGAGAGCGCGCGGACTGATATCATCAGCGGAGGACCTAAGTGGTGGCACGACAACCCGAAAGGAATCAGCAATATCTTCTCGGCCATCTCCATCATCCCGCGATCCTGCTTCAAGAAGCACGACTTGTTCCGAGGCTTGCTAGGAATCTTCAATGGTCTTTTTAGCGCGGAGGAAATCAAAACATGTCTGACGGGCGACGACGTCGAGACTATGTCTTTCAACTTCTTCAAGCAGCTATCAAACAAGACAGAGCATGCATGGACGAATCTGGCAGTCAGCAGTCAAGAAAGAGGAGAGTACGACTGGATCCCGATGGTGAGAAAACACAGCCGCACGACGACGGCCGACTGCTTTGCTGGGGTACTGAAGCTGGGTGACGTGAACAAGAAGGGTCTGGCCAAGACTGTCGCGGACGTCAACCTGAAGGGGACCCCGCGAAAGTTCGCATCGATCAAACTCTTGCAAAGTGAGCCAGGCAGCGCTTACCAATTCACCTTCAAAGGGTGTAATTGCGGGAAGAAAGTCAAGACTGGCACATTCTCCCGTGAGCGTCTGACCACAAATGACCAGGTCCAGGAAGTGAGGACGGACGAGACTGCACAGAAGTTGGTGCATTGCGCGACAATTCTCGGAAAGCTGATGGATCCTCGCGGTAACGTCGTGGAATACCGACAGAGGCTGCTCGAAAGGCTCCTACCAGTGTGGCGAGTCAGCGACCCAAATGCGAAACCGGCCAATTGGGAAGATCGATGCGTCAGTGGTACTGCTTGGGAAGATGCGCGCGGTATCTGGGTACATAACTGGTCATTCTCGTTCAGTTTGGTCGATCTTGAAGGCTTTAACTGCCGCCTTGCCACAGAAACAACCGCCGAGGTATCATGCAGGCTTGAGGTCAATTGCGGGTGTACCTTTACTGCACCATTCGCCTTCATGTTCCAAGGACTTTCGGCGGTCGATGGAAGCTCGCTTGGCAAGAGGATCGCAAACATCGACAAAAAGATTAGTGACAGGATCACTCTCCAGGATGGTCTGGGCCTTGTGCAAGTCGGCGATGTAAATAAGACCTTCAACCTAGTGGCCTTCGATGGCGACATCTCAGCGTACAAGACACACGCCGGTCAGTGTAGGAAGAAACGGCTGGACCTCAACAAGACACCAGACTTCCCTCGTGGCAGAGCTTTGGTCAGCGAGGAGTTCGCTCATGGCTTGATGGACCAGATGCGCAACTACGGGTACGTCGATACTGGAGGATCTGGCAACCTGTTGATCTCGAGAAACCATCTGGCGGATCCATACAAGATTATAGGAGCTTGCATTGACAGCTACTTTGAGCCCAAGAAGGAAGGCATCAAGTCGAAGGACGTCAAAATCCGCTGAGCGCATGCGTTCAGAACGAGATGCAGAGAGGCTTCAATGTCGTAGCTTTGTTTTGACAACGGTGGAGGTCGGTGGATGACGAATGCAATCTTTCTTACCCTCTGACCAGTGACCGAGTTCCGGAAGCTTGGAAAGAACGACTTGATCTGAGCTCACCGACAGATGGATCGTGCATGAGGAAGATGCGCGAACGGGTGGGCTTACCCTGATCGCCTTCGATGTGTTGCGCTAAGCACAACCCGACCAATGACAAACCGCACCAACACAGCTCACCTGTTCTCTTGCATGCAGCATCTTGCGCGACATGCGCATGGTCTCTGCTCACCGCGACATTGCGACAAAGCCATTATTGTGTATTGGTCATTGTTACGTTGTATTGTAGACCGCCTGTTGTTGTGGCTTATGTTGCACAGTTTCGCCCCTTTCCCTGGTGCCTAGGCGGTAATTACGTGCCGTTCGCCACCTTCCTCCTGACTCTAAGTAAGATGGCCATTCATTAGCAGCCCTGGGGTGCGCACGCTTGCGCACACTGTGGCCAAAGCTCGTTGAACGACTCGTGTTCTTCATAGAAAGCGTGCGCATCGCCCGGGTCCGTTCTGCTGTACGTGTACTCTACGCTCGGTCAAGATGTTCGTCAGTGTGAAGGAGCGCGCGCGCCAGATCGCCAGCGGACAGTTCACTGCGCCAAATACGAGCACACCGGCTGCGACTTTGATTGATCTTGCGCCTGAGCCTAAGCCTGCGGCAGCTGCGACACCAAAGAAGGCAGGCGCGAAGGACACGAAGGCCACCGCGAAGACGAAACTCTCAAAGACGGCGCCCTCGAAAGATACAGCAAAAGCTGCGCCTACGCCTGCAGAACCTTCCAAAGCCACACCGTCGAAGGCCACACCAATAGGCGCATTCCCAGAGCCAACATCGCCCAAGATCTCGCCGCCCCCAGAGGCGTCCACATCGAAGAAGTCGTCCTCTAAGTCGAAACTCACCAAGGAGCCCACTTCGAAATCAACAAAAGATTCATCCTCGAAACCAGCAAAGGAATCATCTTCAAAACCTTCGAGCTCTAAGCTCGGGTCCTCAAAGTCCACACCATCAAGCAAACCGCCGGCGTCACCGAAGATCCCATCATCACCCAAAGTCTCCTCGCCAACAAAGGCCGCTGCTCCCCGACCATCCCTCTTCTCCAGAGCATCAACAGCTTCCAAAGCCTCCTCTACTCCATCAACACCCACGACACCTACTACACCCTCGAAACCTAAGCGTGCCAAGTCACCCCCCAAACGCTCCAAATCACCCCCCAAACGCGTCGACTCGCCCCTCTCCGACACTTCCTCCGACCCCCTCAGTCCCCTAAAATCCCAGATCCTTTCGCAAGTCTCCGGCATCACTGGTCTCGGTGGCCGGCGCCTCGCGATCGCGCTCAAGCAACGGTCGAACGGGGAATACTACGTCGCTTTGAAGGATGTGGAGAAGGATAAATATCTCAAGATGTGGATGAATCGCGACAAGTGTTATGGGACGAAGGAGGAGGCGCTGGAGAACTATTTGGTTTGGGTGGGGCGGATGAGGAATGAGGTTCGGTGGTTTCCTGCGAGGGCGAGTAGTCCGGGGAAGGGGAAGAAATGAGGGTCGAGGATTAGGGGGATGGTCGACTTTGGCGCGTCCTGGGTGTGAATTTGCATAATGTTTTGGGAGGCACTTTGGTTTTCAAGCGTGTTCGATACGCATGACTGGCGTTATATACCCGGATGGAATCTGGGGATTTGCACGACTCGATTGAGTTAACACGATACTTGAAGTTAAGTGCTCAGGTAGAGCATGACATGCTAGATAATACATAATGCCCTAATACACGTACAGACCCGTGTTCCGTTTCGACCTACGCCGTACTACCCAAGGTGTTAATCGCTATTGCTTATTGACCCTGCCTTTTGCGCTCAGATTGGTTGCCTACGACGATGAGGTTTGATTGGAAACTCTGTCTTCCCGCCGACCCTGCCAAACATAATGATCGGGTTCGACCGCCTCTGCGCTACCTTGATCCACTCCGGAGCCTCGCTACCATCTGCGCGAACATCGGCATACATCTCAATAGTGATGCCGAGGTATTGTTGATAAGCGCGTCGCTTCGTTCTATGGGGTCTGTCCCTCACATACATGTCTTGGAATTGAACGACACACGGTTCTGCCATGGCGGTCAGAGTTGGTTCAACTTCTGGCGCATGAATCGAATCATTGAGTTTTGGTGCATCGGATGGCGGAGACCTTGCACTTGGCAGCAACAATGCCTGTAGTTGGATGGGCAGCCATGCTTGTCTCCTATGCTTGCGGCCTAGATGATATAGACCCGCATGCCTGGACCCGACGTTCTCGGCTTGAGGAACCAGAGCTATTGTGCGTATGCTTCGTTGTACGGCTCGACCGCTGATATTCTCGCGATGGTCCACGTAAAGCCGGTCTAAATCCTCTGCGGGGAACAGCTCGTAGGAACATTCTGCTGAGATGGCATCACATCCACGAAGGGTCCAGTAATCTTTCATGCCCAATTGGTTGCCATATGTGATTCCCCGTGTGAATTGACAGTGGATCTGTGGCATCGTTGGTCCGTTGGGAGTTTGCAAAGTGGTAAAGGTCTCCGTTTCCGTGAACAGAGGAGCGTGTCGACGCGGTGTTTCTGGCTGTGGGTCGACAACAGACATGTTTGGCATTAGTGAGCATTCCTCAATCTCTCGGAGTCGCTGCGTCAGAGCTGCGTTGGCTGCGCAGAGGGCGGCGAGCTCGTCGGCCTCGTTATGTGGCTGGCTCATCGCTGCAGCGGAGAATTTGGCTTCTTTGATTGCAGCAGCAGCTTTGTCACTGTCAGCGTGAGTGGAAGGGAGCCAAAGGAGAGGATTCTGCGCTTTGCAGCTCAACTTTGTACCACCAAGGGTGCTGCCTGGTCGATTATGCAAGCCACCAACGGCCGCATAAGCGAGGGCGCAGCGCCGTTTTCAGTAAGGGTTTACTAGGAAAAGTAAGTTGTCAGCAACATACCACGGGGCTCTGAGAAGAGCAACTTCGCGTGCCCAGCTTCAAGAGATCATCGTTTGAAATTGATGTAATGAGATATGGCAGCCATGTCCTCATCGAGATCCAAGCTGAGTTGTATCCACCTCATAATATGGCTCATTGGGAAGGCATCCGCTCTTTGTATGATATAACCGCAGAAGATCGTAGGCGAAGATGTCGCCCGGTCGGAAGATCTTGGTCGCGTTTACTGGTCCTTAGCGACCTTAGCAGTCTCCTCCTGGAGCTTCTTAATGTTATCAGCGGCCGAGGTGTTAGTTTCGCTCCTATCAGCCTTGACCTGCGCTTGTTAGTATCACCCCAATCACACCCATTCATTTCCAAGATATACGCACAATGCTCTCGCTGTCGCTAGCAAGGCCCTCCTCCCACTTGCCCTTGCCCTCCTTCTGGTTCTTCAGCTGCTTCTGCTTGAGCTCCTCGGCCTCGTCTGCGCGGCCCTCGGTGTCTGCGTGCGCTGTTAGTCATTCGGCCGCGGAGAGCTTCGTCATGCCGACGTGGTTCCACGTACGTAGCTTGGTCTCCTTGCCCACGCAGCGAGCTATCGATTGGGAGAAGGCAGCACGCTGGACAGTGCCGACGGAGACGAATGGTGCGCGGCGGGCGACGATGGAGCGTACGGAGTTCATCGTGTATGTTCGGTGGTGGAAAGGTTGTTTGGAGCTTGGGGTGATGCGATGGATCGGGGTATATCTCGAATGCCCTCAATTGGCAATCCTGATGGAATTGGAGATGTCGTTGAAAGCTGGCTTGGCTGTAGTGATGATTCGCGGTGAAAAGGACTGCACAAGCTCTCCATGCTGAAGAAACCCGTCCCTTAGCTCATGTGCCGAGGATGGGATTTGTGACGTCAACAGCTCTGCGCAACGGAGCTATCACCATTACGAATAGTGCGTCTAGCCGCGAACGTCCAATGCGCAACACCAATTTCAAAGCACTGGCCCGCGCTCGTGTTGCACAGAACGGCGCCTTGCTCCTTGTTTGCATTTGAGGGTTTGTTTGATGGTTGCAACGGCTTGAACAAGGGCGTTCTATCGAAGCCCACAAGTCCCCATGGCACGCAATTGCGGGTGGGTGGGCGCTACCGTACCGTGTTCCTGCATGCTTTCAACGGGCACCCCGCGTGGGTCAACGTGCTGCTGTGATCCTGCAGGTCCTTCGGACGTCCTCGCTGAGATTTCTTTGCCTGAAACACGAGCTGCTTTGACATATCTGAGGAGCGTGGTCGTGGACATACCCCGCATGCTCACATGAGCACGACTCATGAGCTGTCCAGAGCACTCGCACCGCCAGACTTTCCTGGACCTTACATCTGCTCACCGGTGAAGCTGAGAGCTAGAGCTGCGGGTGGCTTCAATAGCTGTAGCAGTACTACCCAGGCGGAATCACAACTCATTGGAAGTATTGTGAAGAGGAGTAAGTTGCGATTGCGTATCCTAAGATATTCACTGCCCTCGATAGAGGCGTGTCAAGTATGAGAATAACAGCATCCCGAAGGAAATCCAGAAGATGGGACCAAAACATCCAAGAAGATCAGCCCATCGTCCGCCCGAGGGGTCGTATGTAGCCTCATACAATAAACAAGGAGATAAGGAAAACAGACCCGCCGCGCCATGTGACTGCGTAGAATCATCCCAGCGTCGTACAATGATTGATAAGACACCCAGACGATATGCACCCAGAACCGATGACCCCAACACGCTTTGACACCGCCGCTTCGAAATTCGCGCCAATTGGTATTTACCGACCGCTGAAACCGAGAACCGACCGGACAAAAGAAATCTACCCTGCTGAGAAGCAGCCGGGCAACAGACAGCAAGATTTTTAGTCTTTAGAACGCTTATGATAACTCCTAATGCGACCAAAAACACCGAGTGTGCAAACCGCCGTTATGCGTTATCGCTAAGAGACAAGAGGCTCTAGCGTCTATTCGAAATGAGTCCGCAGGAATGATGTGACGCCGTCGCAGGGCGAGTGGTATACCCAAGATGT
Organism: Didymella pomorum; assembly: GCA_022225945.1. NCBI lineage: Eukaryota > Fungi > Ascomycota > Dothideomycetes > Pleosporales > Didymellaceae > Didymella > Didymella pomorum. The sequence continues at coordinate 207,704 of JAKJXN010000043.1, read as the reverse complement.
CGAAGAAGATATCGTAGATTTGTACAGGGGAGAGTCGTAGTATAGACGTGGATCCTCCGGAGGATATCAAGAAGAAGAATTAGATCCTGGTAGTAGGGCAGCCACTAGCAAGCAACGAAGACGCCGCAATGCCCAACGGACAGTCGCTGAGCCTCGTGCCTGCGAAGCTTACCAGCGTCGCTGCGACATGAACTGCTGCTGCATCTGCCTGTTGGGGGAGACGGATGGTGGGGGGCTTGCAACAGCTCGTGTCGAGGGGTCAACGATGGGGATGGCATTGCGGGTGCGCTGAGCTAGTGGCTGATGCAGCTTGGTCTGCGAAGCGTTGTTCTGCTGGAAGTTGGACGGCGTGTATGGGTTGGGTGCCGTCGACAGGACAAAGGAAGGGGTAGGCTGCAGCTGGTGCTGGAGCGGCGACTGCTCGGGCGAGCCGCTGGACAGCGAGGAGCGGTCAGAGCCAGACGAGTGGATAGACTGGAGCTGCTTGGTGTGAGTCCCATGCTATGACAACACCGGGTGGCAAATATCGCGGGCCGAATGACTTACATCATCCTCAGTGAGCAGGTGGAACGGGCAGAACATCTCGTCGTCCTCAATGTCGAAAGAGCGGGCGGCCTCGAAGTCACGCTTGAAGGCAATGGACGTCGGGGGCTCGACGTTAAACTCCTTGGGGGTGCGGACCTGGCGAAACTGCTTCTGCTGGTGCTGGGCCGAGATCCGGGGCGCCCGCCGCGATCGGCCGCCGTGGTGGTTATTGTTGTGCTGGTGGGCGTTGAGGTGCTGGGTGTGGTGCTGCGCACCGTAGTTGAAGAACTGCGACATGGTTGCGGGTTGTGCTGATGGCAGACCGGATGGAAGTCGGTGGTGGGGGGCTGCGCAAAGGGCGGTGGAGTGAGGGATCACAACAAAGCAGAGCCGGCGGGTGGTCCGGTCCGGTCGGGTATGTGTAACGTATCGCGTGAGAGCGTCAAAGACAGCGGGCGAGGTGCGAGAGGCGAGAGTATTGACTAGAAGTTGCGGAGCGAGGCTGATTGATGTCTTGAATGTAGGAGCGCTTGGGTGCAGGCGAGAGCAGGAGGAGGGAAGGGTTGGGACGATTTGAAAGGCACGCACAAGTCAGCGGGCGAGGGCCGTGTGGCTAGCGAAAGCGAGCGAGTGGGCCCTTGTTTGGGTGACAGCCGGTGATTGGGCGCGCACTTCGCCACTGGGCAAGCGCTATGCTGCTTGCGCTCGCTGGCGTTTTGGCCGGCATCTTCGACCAGGGCGCCAGCCTGCGTGAGCTTGAGGGTGGTGGGTGCCATCATCGCACACGGCTGCTTGCAACTCTTGCAACGCCAGTATACGCGGGCGCAGTGGTGCGCAGCACAGTAGCAACACTCTCGCAACACTCTCGCAACATCCAATTGCAGTGCCATCCAGTCCGTAGTGTTGTGTCTGGTCGGCGCCGACAGACGAAACCGCTTATGCGCGCGCACACGCTACAACTGCCAGCCAGCTCACAGCCTCGCCAAAGCTAGAGAGCAAATGACCACCTGCAGGCACTGACCGCTTCCCTCCCGGCGGCCCAGTGCTCGAGTCTGCATCCAGGGGGATGCATTCTGCGACCACCCCGCTGGACAGCAGTCTCGTGATCCCTCAATGCGCTGTCGGTTCCTTGTCGGCAAGGGCGGGTGCAGCTTCGAGGCTTCGAGCTTCGAGTTCTCCTGTCGAAGACGGGGAGCGCTAGAGCAAGGCGGCGCGGCAGTGCTGCTCGCCGCTCAACAGCGTGGTTGAGGGGTTTGTAGGATTCGCTCGCGCAGCCGACTTGTCCCTGCGACGGGTGCAAATCATTCCCTTCTGCAGCCGCTGCGATTGTTCTGGAATGCAGCCAACGCTGGCGACGACCATGGAAACTGTTGTGGAGAGTCTCACATGGCGAAGCAGGAGCAACGTTCTCGTTCTGCAACCAAAGAATCTCTGTTCTGTGACTGTGAGAGAGCCGTCCAGACGCCGGCCATGTCTGACATCTCCCACCCCTCAGCGATCCATGGGCGCCCCGACCAGCTTCTATGTGACGTGCGAAACCTTCGGGGTGTCCTGGTGGTCCAATCGCAGCCCCTGACCCTGAATACCAAGATCACCAAAATAGCTGCGCCTGGCTCCCCGCATGGGCTGCTCGTTCACGCCGAGCGCAGGCGCCTTCAATGGGCAATCTCCCGTCCGCGCCAATTTGCCAGCCTTTCTCCGAATGCGCATGTTGACTGTAATCATTCCATTGTTTGTTGTGCTTGTTGCTGGGCTGCAAAGCACTTGACCATCTGCAGGGCTCGTCCCGTTCATCTGGCGCAAACACTTCTGGGACAGGCTAAGCAACGCATTGTGATCTCCCCAAGCTCGAAACACCCTCATCTAAGCATCTCCCGACACGGCACAAGGTCGAGATTGTCGCTTTGTCTCTAGGCACGTGAGCATGTTGCAGCCGGACTTCCAGGCGCCTGTGCTGCGGACTGTTGGTTCTGCTGTCAGCACTCTGATGAGAGGGCTCTTGATTGTTGGCTTGAACTCCAGGAGTGAGCCTGTAATTTGCGGCTACAGTGGCATCGTGCTCTTTCCGTTCTATACCAACCCCGTGCTATAGAACACCTTCTGCCTTGACATGTAGACCAGCAGCAACATCATCCCCGAGCTGTCGAACGACCATCATTTGTCCAGTCCCCTCGCCTTGACGAACTTTGCAATCTGATCTTTGCATGTCTTGTCCGTATAGCTTTCCCACACCTCGTACAAGCTGATCAATTCCTGTGTCGTCTCCACCACAGCCTCGATATCCACGTTGCTCTCCGCCAGCCAATCCACTAGCTTCTGTACTCGGCTCTGTGCGCCCGCTCCCCCTACGCCCCTTGCATTGCCCAGTGCTTGCAGTGCGTTTGCGGTACCCGCAGCGCTCATCTGCAGTCCGCCCTGCGTTGGCTTGAGTACGACTGCGAGGAACATCGCTGTGATAGCGATAACGTGCGGTGCGTGTAGTAGTGGTAGATCTGTGAGATAGTGGTCGTTGATGATGGACCATGCCAGTGCGTTCTCCTCCTGGGTGAGCTGGAACTGTGTCTGTAGCTCGTTGAGGCTGCGGTACGGATGGTGCAGAATCAGCTGTGAGTTCATTTCCGAGATCAAGCTGAACTCGCATTCGCCGATCTTGGAGATGTCGTTAAATGAAGTGTCTGCAAGTCAGCAGTGCATCGTAAGAAGGGAGGCAAGCTTACCCCAGCAGTGTCGAGCCTCCGCCAGCACCATTCTAATGTGCTGGGGACATTCTTCCATCTTGCATGCCAGGTACAGAGCGGTCGCTAGGACAAGAGCTGGATTCGTTCTTCGCATTTCCACTTTCACGTAGAATCGCCGTACGTAGACCTGTGCTGTTGCTAGTGCTTGTTGTCGAATGGACAGTGGCCTGGCCATTTTCGAAAGTTCTGTTGGCGTTAGCTGAGACCTCAAAAGCAGAGTGTAGCAAGCATACGGTGGTAGAAGTAGATACTCAGATGTCTTCTGTCCGGTAGAGGGTACATGCTGACCAAATTGCGTTCCGCTTCTTCCATCTTCTTTCTTTCCAGGGCGAGTTGCTGCTTTGAGAACGTCCAAAACCGCCGCTGGGTCGACTCCCAGTAGTTTGACGCCATGATTCTGCTCAAATACTTCGTCCTTGTAGCCAACTAGACTTGATGTGTAGCGTGTAGCGTTTAACGATGTTGTGGAGGATGGAATTTCCACTGGGGAAAGGAGAAAGATCTTAAGAAGGCGCGTTCTGTAATGATCAAGTCCAAGGCAAATCAGACGACTTGTTGATCACAAAGACTGCTTTGGATATCATAGCCAGCTCCAAATCAGCAGTGTCCTCTTTTTGAAACCCAACTTAACGCATGTTGATGCCTGCTTGCTGAACACAGATTGAAGTCGGAAGAGAACGTTGCTATCGAAACATGTGATGCCCTTTCAGATGAATACTCGATTCAACATTTCACTTTTGTAGCGACCTGGTGTTTGATGTTGTTGACGGTCGAGGGCGACGATAGCCGGCGAGCGCGCGGAAGTGAACGCCGCCTCGGCCAATGAGAATCGGCAACTTGCAGCTTAGCAGGGCCTTCCCTTTTCCACCACAAGCTAGGCTTTTATCGGTCAGCCCTCTGATCTCATACCCCACGATCGAATCCTATGCACCCGTCCCTCATCCGCTGCAATTCTTCCAGCTATTCCCCTCGCTCACGGTCGAGAGCCGTCCCTCGTGTGTCGCGTGCCACAGCCATGATAGACCGAAGATAGCAGGACCACCATGGACGACACAAAGACCGCGAGCGTCGCCGACGCGAGGGTGGAGGAGCTCTGGTCGACCCTCGACTTGCGCAAGCAGGGCCAGCTGGATTTCGCCGGTCTGAAGAAGGGCTTGCGCAAACTGGATCACCGTACGGGACATTATCGAACATCGAGGGGCTGCGCTGACAGGGGAAATGTAGCTCTCAAGAACGCGGATGAGCTCCTGAACGAGGTCATGAAAGCCGTCGATGCAGACGGCAATGGCAAGATCACATACAAGGGTGCGTCTCATTGGGGTAGTAGAGCTTCTTACAGCTCACAGTATCTGGCAGAGTTCCACACGTTTGTCGAAGAGACCGAAAAAGAGCTGCTAGCGCTCTTCCGCAGCATCGATATCAACGGCGACGGCAAGCTTTCGAAAGATGAACTCCGCAAAGCGCTACGAGGCGCGGGTCTTGCGGTCCCGAACAACAAGCTCGACAACTTCTTCTCCGAGGTGGACACCAACGGAGACGGACACATCAGCTTTGAGGAATGGCGGTATGTCAACCCACACCTCACGTTTGACTGCTGCTGACTGAACAGTGACTTCCTTTTGTTCATACCCGTAAACGCGCCGAACCTCCAAGCCGTCATGTCATACTTCAACGCAACCCTCAAAGTAAATGCCGAGGGCGATGTCCTCGTGAACGATGACACCATACAAGGATTAGGTACTTCCAAGCGTTTTCTTGAATTCTTTCTCGGTTCCCTTTTCCTCGTCGCGAAGACACCGCCATATGGCTTTACATCAGATCACGTCGTACCGTTGGACATGACCCGCGCTCCACACTCCGCCATTTCGCAAGAACTCCCGCCACGCTTCGACGACGGGGAGCTTGCTTCTCCTCTCATCGAGTCGCAAATGGGCTTACTCATAAGCTTCGGAACCATGCTGATTGCTTGTGTTCCCAATCCAGGCTACTTCGTGGCGGGAGGCATTGCAGGCATTGTATCTCGCACATCCACCGCTCCCCTCGACCGATTGAAAGTATACCTTATCGCGCAAACGGGCGCAAAGAACGAAGTGGTGGCTGCTGCGAAGAATGGAAACATCTTGAAGGGCGCCATTCGCGCATGGGAGCCGCTCGCCGTCGCCATGAAGGAACTCTGGCAGGCTGGCGGCATGCGTAGTCTTTATGCTGGTAGGTGTGGTCTTGATGCGCAGTGGAGCGAAGCTAACAGCGCAAGGAAACGGCCTGAATGTCATCAAGGTCATGCCAGAGTCGGCTATCAAGTTTGGCGCATATGAGGCTACAAAACGCGCCTTCGCCAAGTTCGAAGGGCATAACGATCCGGCCGCCATCCACTCTTGGTCCAAATTCGCTGCAGGCGGAGTTGCGGGTATGATCTCGCAGTTTGCTGTCTACCCCATCGACACTCTCAAATTGTAGGTATCTCGACAGAACTGAAGCTATGCTCAAGCTCACCTTATGACAGCCGCATGCAATGCGAAACCGTCGCTGGTGGACTGCATGGCAACCGCCTTATCTGGGCAACAGCGAAGAAGATGTGGCAGAGCGGAGGCATCGTTGCCTGCTATCGAGGTCTACCCATGGGCCTCTTTGGTATCTTCCCTTACGCCGCGCTCGATCTCGGGACATTCGAATACCTGAAACGATACGTCGCACGCCGGAATGCAAAGAAGCTGGGATGCCACGAATCAGACGCCGAACCAGGAGGATTCATGACTGCAGCCATCGGTGGGTTCTCCGGTGCCTTTGGTGCCAGTGCAGTATACCCGCTGAACGTGCTGCGGACGCGGCTGCAAAGTCAGGGAACTGTCATGCACCCCAAGACATACACCGGGATCATGGACGTCACACGGCAGACCATCCAGGGCGAGGGCGTTCGCGGTCTATTTAGAGGTCTGACCCCCAACCTACTCAAGGTCGTCCCAGCCGTGTCCATCACATACGTGGTCTACGACAAGTCAAAGAAAGCCCTGGACCTTCCTTGAGCACGACACGCCCGTCCAAATTACACAGCACCCAAACAACGCCCTTTCAACTGCCTGGCGCATCCACCTCCCACTACAACCGACATCCCACCCTACGTCTCTATTATTGAGCGTTTATTTGCATATCCATACAGAGATACCCTTCCTGCTCGTGCGGCCTCCGCAGAGGCGAGCACTCTTAGTGTTGGTTCCTTTTAGCGACGGCCTGTCCACACTTTACCATTGCATAGAATGGCGTTCTGGGACCTATGATCTTCTTATGATGGGCGCTTTTGCGGCCCATACGATACAGCCGAGGAATGTTGATCTGTCTGTAGCATGTAGTGTATCTTAGTGGAACAAGCTTTTACCAGATATCATCTCAGGCACCGCGCACCTTCGTAGACCTGTGGAGCATGTGAAGAGCTTGATGTTTGTATTGATATGTATCGATAGCCTCCAACGCACTTGCCGATGCAGCCGTCTATGTACAGGCCCAACCTATGTACCGCCATGACCAGGTATCGCCTCAATGCAACTCAACTCCTAAACGCCGTTGGCAGCTACTCAGTGCCTTCCACTCTAAATCCCAAAGTAAAACTTGGCCCGCTCATACACGAGAAAGCTCGTCGCAACCATCGGCACGACCTTGACATACCCTATCGTCAAGCCCACAAAATACCCCCTCCACCCACGCTCAACATATATCCGTCTGGCCACCTCGGTGATACCCAACCGGTGCCCGTCTCCCACCACGCCGCCGACCTGCATGCGCCGCCGAATTACTTCCAAGGGGTAGGAGACTGTCTGCGACACGAAGCCCGCGATGCCGCCTGTGGTCAGCTCCGCCCAGTAGCGCAGTTGTGCGGGCTTGCCGCTTTGTGTGGACGTTTCGGAGCGCGAGGTGTGTGGTAGTGTAGTGTAAGGGGCCAGCGAGGGCCAGCGCATGACGTCGCTCATAGAGTCGTGTGCGAGGAAGGAGGCGCCGGCGTAGGGCACCATGCCGAGGAGTGTGGGCGTGAAGCCGCGGAAGAAGTTCGCCAGCCCGGTTTGCGGGGTGAGTTTCTCGACGGCTTGTGCGGCGGTTGCAGCGACGGCGCTGCTGGAGGTTGCGGGCGGGGCGGCGTGCTCGGAGTAGATTTTGCGCACGATGGACGGCAGGGAGGAGCGCTCGCCTGCGCGCGTTTCGAATGCGAGGCGTACCCGGATTACTTCGAGCGGGTACGTGAAGAATACGCTGACCATGCCTGCCAGGCTGCCGGACACGAAGCGGCGCCCGGGCGTCTCTTGGGCGTTGGAGTGGATGACGCGGGCGCGGATCTGCTCGTAGGCGAGGAACTTGATGCCTGCATATGGGAATATTCTCAGCAGGGTAGCCGAGTGGCCCTTGAACAGCCCATTCACGCCCGCCTGCACGTAGATGTCGCGCACGGCGGTGGGGAACCCGATCCAGCTGCCCGTGTACTTTGCGAACTGCGGGTTCTGCGTCTGGAAGAGGATCTTGACGCGGTCGAGGGGCCCGACGACGGTTTTCGCTGCGCACCCCGCGATGCCTCCTGCGATGCCGCTCTTGACGAGGTACTCGTAGCTCTTCTTGTCGACTTTTGCTGGGCCGCTCGCGGCGGAGTGGGGATGCGCGTCGTTCCTCTGCCGCGCAGGCACGATGGTGTCGCTGTCTGTCGGACACAGTGGCGGCGTCTTGCTGCTGGCGCTCTTCATGTCGGCGTGCCTGTCCGCATGGCGGGTCAGGATGTGGGTGTCCATAGGGGAGCCTTCATGGCGGAGGGCGGGCGAGGACATGCCAGGGCTCGTGACTACCGCGACATGGAGTTTGTGTGTGCGTGCGAGTCGTAGCGGTGTTAGACAATGACCTGGTAAATGTCTACGAGGCTCGGAACGTGGAGGGTTTGTGGGGGATTAGAAAGCGCCGCCCGTGTGTGGTCGAGATGCGGCTGCTTGCCATGACGTTAAGCCGAGGATCTCGAATTGCTTCCGGATAATGGCGTTTGACCGACGATACGCGGAAAAGCTCCACGGCAGTCACGCGACAACAACATTTTGGACTGCTGCCACCTGCACTGAAACCAAACCTAACAGGCCCAAGTGACTGAGCTTCGTTGGTTTGAATCGTAGGTGAAGGCGTAGGCGCTGCCCAAAACGGCAGTAGAAAGTAGATTTTGCACTCGACCCTAGACACTCTTACTTCTCATGTACACAGAGCTGAAATCAATGATACCGAACCAGAACAGTGCCATACTCTACCAGAGTGTGGACGGCGAGATCACGCTCATCGATATCCCCAGATCCATCGCTCAGGCTCAGGGCCGCGCTGACACACTTCTATCGACTACACCATTAGAGGAACCCATACAGACCAAGGAAGAGTATCAGCCCAAGGCAGGAAATACCACAGGAGCTACTCTAGTCGATCTTGCTCATCATGAAACGTATAAAGGGTTGATCGAGCAAGCACTGCTCGACATCAAGGCACACGTCCCTGGCTCATGGTGCGCTCCTAGAAATATCCTCCCCCAACCGCACAGGACTGGCAGGGACGCGGCTTCGAACGACACCGAGAAAGAGTTGGAGGGTCGATTTCGAGAGTGGGCGGCTGTTGATGAGGGAACAGGCGATGAGACCTCATTCGACTTCAACAGCATGATGGCGTCCTTGGGGGCCCCGGAGGTTCAACCCGCAACGACAACAAGCCAAGCCTCGAGATGGAAGATATCGACCTCTCCACACCAAGGCGCGGCACCACAGACCCCCCTTTCAATGGATTGGTCAACCGCATTTCATAACGCTCACGCACAGCCTCTGGACCTAACCATCATCCAAACCACGCACTCGCCAGGCCAAGAGCCTCCAGCGTACCACTTCACCCTCCCACCGCTCTCCAGCTTCTTCCTCAGCGACTGCGACCACCCCGACTCCTTCCGCACCTCTTTCCGCTCCCTGACCAATACCCACAACCTGCCCCGCCACTTCGACCTCGTGCTGCTCGACCCCCCGTGGCCCAATCGTTCAGCTAAACGGAAAGGCGCCTACGAGCAGCTTGGCGGCATGCCGTACCTGAAGAAAATGCTGATGAAGATGGACATCGAGACGTATCTTGAGCACAATGCGCTGGTGGGGGTGTGGATCACGAACAAGCCCGCTTTAAGAGAACACGTGCTCGGACCTGGCGGACTGTTTGAAACGTGGAATGTGGGGTTGTGCGAGGAGTGGGTGTGGGTTAAGACGACCACTAACGGCCAGCCAATGTTCAGCATCGACGATGCGATGCGCAAGCCCTACGAGATCCTACTGCTCGGGCGCGCAAGTCCGAATTCGTGGACCAGGATGACGCATGCCGAGAGACCGCGGAGGAGGGTTGTGGCGGCTGTGCCGGATGTGCATTCTAGGAAGCCGTGCTTGAAGGAATTGCTCGAGCCCTATATGCCGCAGAGGGAGTATACCGCGTTGGAGGTTTTTGCGAGGTATGTAGTGGAGGGCTGGACGGCGTGGGGAAACGAGGTGCTGAAATACAATGCGAAAATGTACTGGGCGGAGAAGGAGGACGTGCAGTTGTGGAAGGGCTGAGGGACGAGGACGTGTGTAGTAAGTCTGTATTACAAACTAATAGTATCCAGCAATAATCCGGTCCGTATTGGTGTTTTTCAAGCGACCAGTCGGCCTCCAACAGATCTACCCATCGCCCTTCCCGTTCACAACTCATCGTGATAGTCGCCCATCTGCTTCTTCTGAAAGTTCAAAATATGCGTCAAAAACCTCGGCTCAATATGAATGAAATCCACAAGCCCCAACAGCACCATAAGCACGACACCCAGCAGCACCCCAAGCGCAACAGCATCCCACTGCCTCACCACGCGCCGAAACCACGTCTTCGTATCCTCGACCGCAAAGTTCTGATCCGCGGCTAGTCTTGCACTTTTCAACCCCGGCAAGCCATCTAGACTCCACATGTTATTCGCACGCTGGAAATCCATCATCTCCCTCCGTTCAATCTTCTTCGCGGCCCAGGCCTCCAGCGTCTCGCGCGCGTCTTTCTCCTCGTCGTGGTCCGCGAACGCCGTTGCATCGCCGTCCGCGACGCCGGGTAAAGTGCTGAATCCGCAGGAGGTCTGCACTTTGCTTATGTTCAGCACGATGATTGCGCGCGCGCCCGTGATGTCGACGGTGTCGCCGTTCTCGCTCGCCATCTTGGCTCTCAACTGATTGAAATGCTGATCCCATTTTTCGACGACTCTGGCGGAGCCGAAGATGCGGAGCGTCTTGGCGTTGACGCCGGTGCTGCTGAAGAGCAGTGTGAGACGCCCGTTTTCGTAGACGTGCGCGATTGTCTCGCACCCGTGGCCTGTCGCGTCGAGATATGCGACTGTGTTGGGACCCAGGATTGAGAAGGTTTGCGAGGGCTGGCCTTTGGGGGAGATGTTGATGTGGGATCCTACCCATGGCGCGGATGCGACGTAGAAGAGAGGTTGCGCATTGATGAATTCGACATGGTCGTTGTTCAAAGAGGAGTGGAATTTCGGCATCTTGGAGATTGCTTGTGAAATATCTATGTTGAGTTGAGTTCGCAGGATGCAGTTAGCCGGATGCGATCGATGCGCGGTGAAGTCGTATAGGCCGTGAAGACGGTGCTGTTGTGCGATGCTTCCAGTGCCAGTTGTTCTGTTGCACTCCTGATCACGATCCAACTCTTTCTTTGATCACAGTATCGTGGGAAATTTGTTATGATATGCTTGGACCTTTTGCGACATTTTAGATATTCGTTGTTAGTCAGCCGAGCCTTACTGTAGCCGGTTAGGATGTATCTGCTGGTCTATGGTTGTGGGGGTCCCCATGTTGCAGACAATGATTCGTACGAGGATCAGGAGTCAAGGGGTAGGTGTTCTGCTATGTTGCAGAACAAAGCTAGATGCAAGCTCTCGATTCTAGAAAGATAGTGGTAGCTGGTACCTATTTCCTAGCCGTAGACATACGTTCCATGTAGATAGACACCCTATTCGCTACAATATTATCACTCTTGCATCCAGCTTTTTCTGCAATATGAGAGACTCTGAACATCGGTCAAACAGGTTAAGGTTCTCCGCAAAAATTGGTCGAGACTGCTGCCGACCAGTCTGTCTCTACAAGTCCATGGAGGTTCACGATGACCCCTGCGTGTTCCCGCGTCAACGCTAAGACGTGGGGCGACGCGAACGCGCCTGGTGAAAGCGTTTATGACGCCTGCAATCAAGCTGTCGCGATAACCTGAACAACCTGAACATCCTGAAACCTCGTGCTTGCACCCGGGCACCGATGTGCTCTCCGCTAATGACTCAAGCAACACGCGTACCGCAATGGTGAGTCTCTCATTGTCAGCGTGTTGTTATCAAGCCTCGGCTACTTGCAGCGTCGCGTGCTTCACCTGCTAATACTACGCAGAACTCCAAATCGCTCAGGCGCCTCGCAGGCGACCACAGCTCCCTACACACAGCCGGCCTGCCTCCGAACTATCTATTCCCTCCCGATACCGACCCCTCCGCCGATCTCACATCCCTCGATGTCCTACTCTCTGGTCCAGTTGGCACACCATACGCAAATGGTGTTTGGCGACTGCACCTCGACATTCCGGCTACATACCCTACGTCCGCACCCACCGCTTTCTTCCGAACAAGATGCTGGCATCCCAACGTGGACGAGGCCTCAGGTGCCGTCTGTGTGGAGACGCTCAAGCGAGACTGGAGCAGCACGCTCAAGCTGCGTGACGTGCTTGTTACAATCTCGTGTCTGCTCATACAGCCGAACCCCGCAAGTGCGCTCAACGAAGAGGCTGGCAAGCTGGCGAACGAGGACTGGGCCGGGTTCTGCAGACGAGCGAAGCTCATGACTGAGATCCATGCTCCTGTGCCGGGCAATCTTGCGGATCAGGTCAAAGAAGCACAGATGCGAGGCGAGGAGAAGGAGATAGAGCCCACGCCAAAGGAATCAAAGTCAGAAGTCCGCGGCAAGGGCAAAGAGCGCGTGAAGGTCACACCTCCAGCGCCCTCAAAGACACAACGCCTTCCTCTCGTCGAGGACGAGGAGAACACCCGAAGACGCGGCCGCACAGCGGATCCAGAAAGCGATGAAAGCGATTGGATTGCTGCACCTCGCAGGTCACCAAGAAAGGCCTCAGGACCCAAGCGTGAGGACAACGTCTTTGGCATCCGTGGCCTGGATCCCACTGTGTCCCTCGAAGACGTATCAAAGCGACTACTACCTGTCGATCGACGAACCGGAGGACTGACTGCTCCAGAGTTTGAGAATGCAGCCCCCTTCACGATCGTCACCTCGAAACGCACACCACACCCCCAGACATCCTTCGTAATACCGATATCGCCTAACCTTACAACATCACAACAGCCCACGACCGATACGCCAGAACTCCTGAAGTACTCACATCAAAACCCTTTCTCCGCCATCCAGCCAAACAACCAACAACACCCTTTGCACAAAGAGTTCTCGTACTCGTGGAGAGATTCAGAGATCCTACATGAGACGGACCTTGTTAAAGACAGCGAGAGTCGCGATAGCGTGAGGAAGAGACTAGCAGCAGAGGGCTTTGACAAGAAGCGCAAGTGGGAGATGAAGCGCTTCAAGAAAGCAGGCTGCGATCTCAAGCGTTACAACCGTGGTGACTTTGGTCCACGAACAGGTATTGGGCGACTCTGAGCATGGCTGGGGATTGCATTAGGCGTTTGGCTTGGATACTGCACGCATAGCGACATCGGCGTTCAAGGGTCTTGTTTGGGCTGGCTTTGGGTTGTGGATTTGGGTTGGATGATTGATGATGCCACTGTAGGCTGAGCAGACTACTCAAGTGGCGGTGCACATGTCGTGCTCAACGAACCATGATTTTTCGAGTGCCTTCATCAAACTTTCCGCCCGGATCGTGCAAGTGAGACGGGTAGGGCCAGCAGAATGGGGTGAGCGGCACGGCATCATCCGCACCGTAGACCACGACCAATTGTGGCGCATGTCTGCGTTCCCTCTTCCTGGCATGGGATGATGGTGCTTGACAGCCTGTCCCTTGCATGCTCACTGTGGATGCGCAGAAACATTTGAGCTCGCGTCAGACAACACACAGAAACTCGCGCAAATGTCATCAGGGCTCTTCTGAACACTCCCCCTATCACTAGCAATAGTCGATTTCTGATTCTCTGCTGCCAAGGTCAACGAGAGAATCCTGCTCACAATTTCGTCAAAGGTTCGCCTTTGGCGTTCGCTCCGTCGTCTCTGCTGCTCGTCACCAGCGGTAGCTCGCTGCACTATGATGCTAAAATAGCTCCCAACGTTGCCGGCTGTGGCTGGTGATGCCCCTGCATCGATGTGTCATCCCGCCTTGCTTTCCTAAACTTTCCTCCACAGACGAGTTCGATCTCTAGACTTTCAGGCCCTGCGAACACGACTCAACACAGCGGTGACAAATGACAGAGGCTTTGGGGGCGGGATCTTATGAGAATGTTGGAGACATCGAACTTGGCGATACGCCGCCTCTTGCCTGAAGCCGTCAAAGCCGACGTGAGGCTCGTGTCGCGCCTACTAGGCCCCGAAGCGGTTAACTCAGGAGATCATACATTGCTTAGCGGTCCAGATGCGCTGTGGCTGAGCTCCTGGAGAGAAACATCAAACAAGCCGCAGAGATGCTCCGCAGGCTATTGAATGGAATACGCGCATTAGATCTGGCGCCCGTGTTAAGCGGCTGACTGCAGCAAAGGCTCGTGTCATGGTATATGACCTTACTGATCCCTCGGAGCGTATTTTGGTGTTGAATTATTCGGATCCTTCTCGAGCGGCATTTTCAGTTCTTTATGGCCTTGTGCAGGTGACGGTCGCTTTGATCACGTTTAGGGACTTCTGATACTTTCACTTATATCTTTATTGTCTAATTCTTGTCCTCGAGCGCAGCATAGCCATGCCTTCCTTTACTCGACTCGGCGCCTCGCTGCTGCCCCTCACTGCTTTTGCTCTCGCAACAAGCCCATACACATCCTCAAGAAATGAGACACCGCACGACAACAATGCAGACTGTAACTGCTATGTTGTTCAATCGGGCGCCGATGCGGCAACTCCAGAGTACTTCCAGTATTACCGCTTCTACGACTTCCGCAACCTGCCGGGCGGCTTCTCCTCACCTCCAGGGCAGGTGAACAGCAGCGATGGCCTAGAACCGACATGGCAACCCGATCTGTTCAACAATGACGATTTCCAGTACGACTGGGGCACGCAGAACTGGAGCAAGCCCGCAACAGACGACTTCCCCGTGCCCATGTCAAACTCGTACGCGAACATCTACCTCGGCCAGGAAGACTCAACCAGCTACCTCGCGCTCCGCACCTCGCGCGAAGAAGGCTACCAGTCCGCGGGCGAAATGGAGAACGAGCAGAAGAACCTCATGCACGTCTCCATGCGCATGTACGGGCGCGTGGTCGGCGACAAGGGCGCCGTAGCAGGCTTCTTTACTTTCGTCGACGACAATAACGAGTCCGACATCGAGATTCTGACCCGCGACCCCATCGACACAATCCGCTACACGAACCAGCCGTCCGTAGGCAAGGATGGCAACGAAGTCGCGCAGGCTTCTGTCATGAGCACAGATCTGCCGAGCTGGGAGGACTGGCAGACGCACCGCATCGACTGGTTGCCGAAGAACAGCTTCTGGTACCTCAATGGCAAGCAGGTCGCTGCGAACACGTACTCGGTGCCGAGGAAGCAGAGCTATATGGTGCTGAATATGTGGAGTGATGGCGGAGAGTGGAGTGGGAATATGACTGAGGGTGGCTCGGCGGAGTTCCATGTCCAGTGGATTGAGATGACGTTCAACACGAGTGGACCGTACCATGGCAAGAACCAGAAGAGGAAGGCTAGCAAGGGCTGTGAGGTGGTTTGCAAGATTGATGATGTTCAAAATAAGGGTACGCCGGAGGTTGTCAGCGTCAACAAGAGCGCTGCTGCCGCGGTGGGTGTGTCATGGGCATTGCTGGCGCTGGTTGGCGCTGCAAGCATGTTTGTCGGATTTTAGTTTATATCTTGATACCGTATGCATAGCGAGGCATTTATCTTGAAATGAAAACATTGAGAGAAACACTGAGACCAGCTCTTCTTGACTTCACAAGGGCGCTAGGAGTTAGGAGTTAAGGTACCACACCCAAGCTCCAGCTATTGTTCCCCGCGTCCCCCACCTTGATCAACACACCTGCCTGTCACACGCTCGTAGGCTCGCACCCGCTTCCACAATGTCCACAACTATCGAAGCAGAGACACTCAAGCAGTATCTAGCCGACAGCCCGCCAACCGTCGTCCCACTCGCGATCAAGCCCCACTTCGAGGCGCTGACCGACAAAGAGAAGCTCTATGCGCACCACATTTCTCTGTAGGACTGTCAAAGACTACTATCTGCTCATACTGATGATCCCGTAGAGCCTGCTTCGCCGGGACGCGCATCGTCCTCCGCCAGCTCTCGCCCGAGTCAGAGTCCATCTACGACTTCATCGTCGCCCTGCACAAGCACAGCAAGGGCGATTACGACTCTCTTGCCAAGGAAGCCGGACTCTCGCAGGAAGAGCTCGATGCGTACCTGAACTATGCTGCGCAGTTCCTCGGCAATCTCGGCAACTACAAGTCCTTTGGCGACTCTAAGTTCGTGCCCCGCCTCGAGCCTAGGCAGCTGAAGGCGCTGGCGACCACATCGAAGGAGGCGCTGAGCTACTATGAACAGTTCAAGGATGCCATATTCGCTGGCGATGATGTTGGGAAGCTGCACTTGGGCTACCCGAGCGCAGGGCATGTGTCGACGTACTACCCCGACTCGCCGAGCATTACAAAGGAGGAGATCACTGGCGTGAGCGACTTCCTCGAGAGCAAGGGGCTGCTGCCGGAGAACACGAGGATCAGGAAGACTGGCGACGGGTTCGAGGTGCTGATTGCCTCGGCGCTGGAGAACCCGTCGGCTGAGCAGAGGGACTTGAAGGAGAGCGAATGGACACTGGACGACGGGAAGAAGGTCAGGCTTGTGTTTGGAGACTACTCGGAAGAGATGGACAAGATTGCGTACCACATCGAGCAGGCAAAGAAGTACGCTGCGAACGACAACGAGGTCAAGATGATGGACGAGTATGCGAAGAGCTTCAGGACGGGCTCGTTGGAGGCCTTCAAGGAGAGCCAGCGCGCGTGGATCATGGACAAGGGCCCGACTGTCGAGTCGGACATCGGCTTCATCGAGACGTACCGCGACCCGCACGGCATCCGCGGCGAGTGGGAAGGCTTCGTAGCCATGGTCAACAAGGAGCGAACGAAAGCCTTCTCTAAGCTTGTCGAGTCTGCACCACAGTACATCCCCAAGCTGCCCTGGGGTAAGGAGTTCGAGAAGGACAAGTTCCTGAGCCCCGACTTCACATCCCTCGAGGTCCTGACGTTCGCCGGCAGTGGGTGAGTACCACCAATAACTAGAACGTCACTTCAATCACTGACACCTCCAGTATCCCCGCAGGAATAAACATCCCCAACTACGACGACATTCGCCAGAACTTCGGCTTCAAAAATGTCTCCCTCGGCAACGTGCTCAGCGCCAAAGCGCCGAACGAGAAAATCCCCTTCATCAAAGACTCCCAGCAAGAGCTCTACAAAGCACACGCTGACCATGCCTTCGAAGTCCAAGTAGGTCTTCACGAACTCCTCGGTCACGGCTGCGGCAAACTACTCCAAGAAACCTCCCCCGGCGAATTCAATTTCGATCATGAGAACCCGCCTGTTTCTCCCGTCACAGGCGCCCCGATACGCACCTGGTACAAGCCCGGCCAGACATGGGGCAGCGTATTCGGCGCCATGGCTGCATCCTACGAAGAATGCAGGGCTGAATGCGTCGCCATGGCATTATCCTGTGAATTCCCCATCCTCGCGCTCTTCGGCTTTGGAGATGGTAGTGTTGATATCGACGGCCCCGCGGGTGACGTCTTGTACACCGCGTACCTCTCCATGGCGCGTGCGGGCATCGTCGCGCTCGAGTTCTGGGACCCTAAGAGCAGGAAGTGGGGACAGGCGCACATGCAAGCGCGCTTCAGCATACTCCGCACTTTCCTCAACGCAGGCGTGGAGTTCGCAGAACTAGAATGGACGGCCGACGACCTCTCTGATCTCACTATCAGGATTGAGAGGAGCAGGATTCTGGACCTAGGGCGCAAGGCGGTCGAGGAGTATCTGCAGAAACTGCACATCTACAAGAGCACGGCGGACTTCAAGCAGGCGAAGAAACTGTACGACGACATCACAGATGTGGAGCCGTTTTATGAGAATATGGTGCGCCCGGCGGTGCTGGCGAAGAAGGTGCCCAGGAAGGTGTTTGTGCAGGCCAACACGGTGGAGAAGGATGGCAAGGTCGAGTTGAGGGAGTATGAGGCGGATGCGAGGGGTATGATTAAGAGCTATGCGGAGAGGGAATATGTTTAGAGCTGCACGGCAGCATAGAGGAGATGCTAGGCATGACGAACGATTGGAATGAATGAATGAATGAATGAATGAATGAATGATACCGATGCACTTGCAGTTGTTCTGGATCATCTTTCGTATCGTACAGCTCTAGCTACATCACCATCCTTGGCCACACAAAGTCTCATAATCATTCCATTCCATCATTGGGTATTCGTCTCGCACATCGTAGAAATGCCGTTGCCACGGGCTCGCTTGTCAAATCCGAACCGCTATATCATACCAAGGTATCCAATCATTTCCCCGCCTACAAGAAGTACTCTCCGCGACCACCTCTTCCGGCTGGTACGGCACGACGGTGATCAGGCACAGCACTGAAGATCTGGAACTCCTGCTTGAGGTCCTCGCCAAGGTTCATGATGGACGCGACGTTTCCGCAGCGGTAGCAGTAATTAGGCGCGGACCAGACGGTGACGACGTCTTTGTCTTTGAAGTGGTACTATTCTCGTCAGCTCCTCGTCGTGACTAGAAGTTGGATCGAAGATGAATTACCTTGTAGCCCTCGTTCACCAGCTGATGTGCTCGCGCAATGAGCTGCAGCCCGTTGACGTGATTAAACTCACTCGACACTTTGTCGCCGAACAGCCACCCCGCTCCTCTGGGCGAGACAGCCCACGTGTCCACGTCTTCGGGGTCACTCCACACGAGATCGCAGAAAGCGCCCTCGTGGGGGATCTCCTGGGCGCGCGCTACAACGCGGATCTGGTCCAGGGTGCGGATCTCAGGGGACAGACCGCCGTGGACACAGAGCACCTTGCCGTCGACGATGGCGGCAAGGGCGAGGAAGTCGAAGACCTGACAGCATGCTTTCCAGACTGATGCATTTCCATACTTTGTCTGGCACTCTTCGTAGAAGCCGTAGACTTGGGTGATTTGTCGCGACTCGTGGTTTCCGCGGACCAGTGTGACGCGGTCGGGGAACTTTGCTTTCAGACACATCAGCAGCGTGAAGGTCTCCAGACTAAAGTAGCCGCGGTCGACGAAGTCACCGAGGAAGACGAAGTTCTGCTGTCCGTTACCGACCACTGTGTTGCGCGTCGATCCAGCGTCTGACATGGAACCTGTGCTCCGCCTGTCGTGGACGCTCCTACTCCGGCCCCGCGTCTCCTCCTCCTCGTCGTCCCCTTCAATGTCGTCGCCGTCTCCGCCCGGAGGACTCGCCGGACCAATGTAGTTCGGATCGCGCTGGAACCGCCTCTTCATCTTGCGCTTGACCTTGGGATCTGTTATACTTGTGGGGGGCTCGAGGTCGGCGGGGTTGATCTGGCTGGGCAGGGTGACTGGCGGGGCTTGAGGAGCTTGCGGTGTGTCGTTTGGCATTCCTCCGGCGACGCGGAAGAGCTCAAGGAGGTCATAGAACTGGCCGTGAATGTCTCCGCATACGGTGACTGGTGTCCGGACGGGCTGAATGTTGGACTCTGGAGGCACATCAGACGGAAGCTCTTCAGCTTCAGACGGGACAACATACCCTCCATAAGACACTCCTTCACAATCTCACACAACCGCTTCATGTCAGCCTCGGGGAGGTACTTGCACTGCTTCGCCTGCTCTAACCATTCGTCGGGTCCTGCACCCTTGGCGAGGCGCGCTGGCCCCGGCTGGGGGACGTCGTTGTCTTTGGGCATGGTTGGCGGTAGTATATGTCTTCAACAGCAGCGTGTGCAAGCCGAAGGAAGCGCGTCAGCGCAGAGGGTGTGTTTGACGGCGGCAGGAGGGAAGCCGGTCGTGTGACGGTGGGGGACTCGGGGCGTGACGTAGCGGCGCTTAGCAATTGCACAGGCAGGCGATGGTATCGGTGAAGGTCGACAAGCACTACAGGGGCTTGCAATAATCAAGAAACAGCTTCTATCGGCAGACAACAGGCATGTCGAAGGGTTCACGGCCCAGAGCATGCAAGAGGTGCCCGGCCCTGTGGCGTAACAAGCCCTCGGCGCTAGTATTACCGACGATGCGCCTGACATGGGGAAAGGCGCGCTGCTACTCTTTCCTCGAGCGCGTCTGCACGCTGCGTCATTGCTTGTTTGTATTCTTAGCTGGCCCGGAGCAGTCCTGAGCAGCCGCATTGCCTCCTGCTTGCCATTCAGTGTTGGAAGGCCCGTTGGTTCCAATGTTAATTCCTCGAAATCGCTGTTCCCCTCCACCCTCCCTCACCTCAACACCGCGGGACCCTCCCTCGATAAGCTCGTCTGGGTCTGCTTTCACTCACAACAAGTGCTAGGGCTTGTCAAGGTACTGTGGCTCCCACACTTTGGCTCACATGCATGATTGACCCAAACACAGCTACACAGTCAATTCTAACTCCGAATCCCAACAATCATCCACACCTCGCAACCCACCTCGACCACCCCTCTCATGGCCCCTCAGGCGGGCGCCAATGGCGTCCTGCCTGTTGCAGTCTTGCAGCGGAGTGCGCCTACTCAGCAACCCCCGCGTGGACCCAAGGCTGCTCAACCACGTCTGAAGCTCGTCTTGCGCCGCTTGCCTCCAGGCCTGACAAAGGCCGAGTTCGAGAATGCAGTCGGTGACGAGTGGAAGGTTGCAGCCGGCAAGGTCGACTGGCTCAGCTACAAGAAGGGAAAGATCTCGAAAGAGTATGTCCTTGCATATCCGCACAAGATTTGGTCTGACATTTGGGTAGTGCGGCGAAACCCTCGAGGCCTTCTCGCGCATATTTCCACGTTATCAAGCAAGACTTTGTTACACAGCTCGGAGACCACGTCCGCGCTCTCACCTTTCACGACGCCGCAAAGTCATGGCAAGATCCGGCCCTCGTCGGTCCACCCACGCTCGAGTTCGCGCCATACCCAAAGATGCCCGGCGGGCGCCGGAGGAACGACAACCGCCAGGGTACTATTGACCAGGACCAGGATTTCAAAGACTTCCTCGAGAGTCTGACCAATCCCATCAGCAAGCCTGTTGCTCCCGAGGGCGAACAAGCAAAGGACATTAAGGTCAAGACAACGCCTCTCATCGAAGCGCTGCGTGAGAAGAAGGCCAACAAAGAGAAGCCTAACAAGGGTCGATCTGGACGTGGCGATAAGGACGCTACGGTGGAGAAGAAGATTCTAGCCAAGGCAGGCAAGGAGAATGCACTAGCAGCCGGAGACAAGAATCGCAGATCAGGCAAGGCTGATAAGGCTCAAGCTACCAAGGAGGCTGTCAAGATTCTCAACAAGGAGGCTTCAACTTCGAAGGGTGCCAACGCGGCCGCGGACAAGGCCTCAGCCAGCCCAGCCCCAGAACGCAAGCGCGGTAATGTCGCTCTCGCAAAGTCCATGCTTCAACGCGATCTTGGTGTAGGACCTGGACCGACTCCCAACCGCCGCCGTGGAACGAAGCGCGAAGTTACTTCTGGCGATGCTGGAACCCTTGCGAAAGACGCACCTGCTGCTGAGACCAAGCACAAGGATGCGCCTGCAGCCCAGAGCGCTGCATCACCAGCTGACAAGACAACTCAAGCATCGCAGAAGAAGGAACGTCCCACACGCGCTGAACGACGGGCGTTCAAGGCTTCTCTGGCGGACACGACGAACAGCAAAGCTGCACCGGGCGATGCGAAGCCTCAAGCCCAGGGTAAGGTTGCCGCGTCCCCAGCACCCCAGATCTTGAAGAAGCCTCAGGCGGCCCAAACTCCAACAGCGCCCAAGGGCCCCACCGCATCACGCACCCCAACCGAGCCTGCTGCGACAAGAGCGACGTCAGGACCTGCGAAGGCACATATGCCAACAGCTCCTGCGGCCAGGTCCGCGCCTCCAAAGCCCGTTCCTGATGCTACCAGCAAGCAAGCTTTCCTCAAGCACGCCAATCCATCTCAGGGCATCACCGAGCCACTGATCGAAGAGGCACTGAAGGTGTTTGGCACACTCGACAAGGTCGAGATCGACAAGCGCAAGGGCTTTGCGTACGTGGACTTTGCTGAGCCTGAAGGTCTGCAGAATGCCATGGCTGCTAGTCCCATCAAGATTGCACAGGGCGCTGTTCAGGTCCTCGAGCGCAAGGCTCCGGCTGCCAGACCTGCGCGCTTCAACGCACCACCCCAGGGACTCCCCCATGGACCGCCAACTGGACCGGCCCGCGGCGGTCGTGGAGGGTTTGGCCCTCGAGGTCGAGGACGCGGCGGCGCACGCGGCGGAGCTAACAGTGCTGCTGCTCCCACCTCTGGGCCCTCCACTCTTGCTCCAGTTGCTGCTACTGCTGCTGCTGCTGCTCCTCCTGCTCCCGCTCCAACGCCGGCTGCCGGTCCCGCTACATGAGTCGAAGCATACTCATTTCCGTTGTAAAGACCGCATTCGACAATCACCGGATACGATGAGCCCACACGATTGCACGATTGAGAAGGCCTGCCCGAAGCGCCATACTGACGGACAGCGCCACCAGCCTGATCAAACGTGAGACATCGACGCACAAGTTGCCCAGATCTGCTCCCAGTGAGTTACCTCCATATACGTTACGGCGACATCTTTGCTGCGACATCTTTGCTGCGACAGCTTGGTCACAGAGTGAATGCTTGTCTCAGCATAACATTTTCACAGCATCCTACGCAAAGGCAGCAGAATAGTTGAGCATATCAAGGAAGACACTGTTAAAGTCGGTAGGTGTGGGATGCCGAGGTGAGAAGAGCACGATCGGCAGAGGTAGCCCATCACATAATGAGCATTTTCAGTACGAGAGAAGAATAATACAATCGAAACCAGCTACCCCAAGACTATACCCGAGCTATTCGTCCACTCTCTTGGTCTTACTCCTTTCCCCATGTAACCACTGTCGACGGTTTGCCCAGCTCAATCGTTGAGCCATCTGGCTTAACGTCAATCAGATCGCGCTTACCCCAGGTCGTGTCTGACCCAGGTGTGCCGAGCTCAATCTCCGGCTCTGTCTCATCCCTCTTTCCCCATGTCGTCTCGCTTGAAGGCGTGCCGAGTTCAATCGTGGTACCTGGCCTGGTGATGATGAGGTCACGCTTGCCCCAAGTTGTTTCGGACGATGGCTTGCCCAACTCGATTGTGGATCCGTCGGGCTTGGTAATGATGAGGTCGCGCTTTCCCCAGGTCACTACTGTGGAGGGCTTGCCCAATTCGACGGTGGAGCCGGGCTTGGAGTCGCTGAGCTGTGGCTGGTCGATGTTAATGATGTTGTCTCGGTGGAGATAGTTGTATGGTTAGTAAGGTGAAATGCGTACCGTGGGCAGAGCAGCTGCCGTGGCAGCGAGAATGAGGAGGGCGTAGCGCATAGTTACAATATTCAGGTGGTTTTTGATGGGTCTTTTGCGACGCTTAGTGGTGAGTTCAACGGACTGGGGAAGAGATCGACAGGATCATATACCTCGTGGCTCATCCTTGCAGCAATCCCGTTCTTTGTTCACGAAGAGTCCGTTGAGGTTCTGGCCGAGTTGAGCGGACAGGGGAGTATGGGTAAAGCTCTGTTGCTCGTACGGGTCATGTCGCTGGTCAGCTCTGACTGGATCATTGGGACCGTGTTGAACGCATACGGATGGATGCATCGCCCGAGTCCTGGTCAAGGTAGGCATATGCCTGCTATTATACCTTGCAGGAGAATCGATGGTAGTGGGCTCCTCCAACGCAATTTGTGCTCTGCAGCAAATGGCTGGATTTGTTGCAAGCTGACCAGATTGTGCACCATCGTCGAGCGTGATCTCGAGCGTACCACGGCGGTGCAACATCTGCATGCGGAAGGTCCCGTTGCAACGAACATGGAGAAGCGAGGTCGTATATACACACTTTGGACAGTGCGGCTAAATGTACAGAACTCTTGGCTGACATGGGTCCAACGACATCAACCTGGTATACATCTACATATCATACATGCCGAGATCTAGACCTCCTTCGTACTTCTTACACATGCAAAGACATACACAACCAGATGTCCGCATCAAATGTGATCCGTAACGCCAATCTAATGCACCCATATGTACAGCACGTTAATGTCTGAATCGTCTACTAAGACTTCGGATCCTTCGGCTTCTCCCCAAACTCAGCTTGGAGCCACGTCTCCCATACCTCTTTGGAGACCGCTGGATCAGGCTCTGCCTCGACCGCCTTCCCCGCCGTCGCAGTCAACCAGTCATGCGCATCCGGATCTTTGGGCCGTTCTCCAAACTCGGCCTCGACCCACGATGCCCACGTCTCTGTCTGATCGATAGGCCGCTGCTCGGAGACCTGGAGCTCGGAAAGCTCGCCAGAAGCGCTGCCGTCCCAGTCGCTCAGGTTGTCGATGGGCAGCGTGTCGTCGCTCTCGACAACAGGCGCGCCATACATCAGGTCGTCGATGCTGAAGTCCGGGGTTGCGCTGGGATCTGACTCCTTGAGGTCCTTGACGAAGCTGGACACGGCGATGAGCAGGTTGTCTGCTGCCCACGCCGGGGCCAAATTCTCCTTCTTGGCCTGAGCCCAGCGCGTGCGCCGCAGTGCGCCGCTGAGGATGTTATGTCGGTCGAAGTCTCTGCGCGCCACATCTTTCAGGAGCTGATTGAACGCGCTGGTGTTGCCAGTCACCGAGCATAGGCTGAGCATGAACTCGTATGCCGGGGCCATGTCGCGCGGCATCGCAACGTCCTGGATGCTGTTGATTTCTTCCCATATGTAGAGTCCGCCCTGCCAGTCGGCGCGACGGACGCAGTCGCCTAGCAGGCGTGTAAGCCCGGCGAGATCGAGACCCCAGCCGTCAGCTTTCATTTCGAAATAAACTTCTAGAGCGCGCTCGAAGCCGCCGAACTTCATGACGCCGCCAATCAGCGCACCGAATACCATTGGTGTGGGATACACTTTTTGATAGACCTTCTCTTCGCTTTTGCGGATCAGACGACCCTGACCAGCTTCGTTGATCTTGACCTTCGGGTTTGCAAGCATCAATGCATCGTCGACGCCGCGCATCCAGCCGACAAACCGCACGAAGTCGTCGGCTCGTCCTTCGGAAATGTAGTGACCGAGAATGTTCCGCAGCGTGATCTCGTTGGGTCGTATCTTGGACTTCAGGCAGGCTTGGATAATGTCATCCACCATCTTAGGACATCGCCATCGCTTGAAGCCGGCAATGAGGATGTTGAATGTCTGAACATCTGGTGGTGCCGAAGAGACGAACAGGTTGTGACAGATCTTGGCAACAGTGACTGCGATCTCGTCTTCGTCCTTCTTGTCTCGGGAGTCGTGGCGCAGTAGCTCCTTCAGACCGCGGTTCAGGCGTTGAGCAGTCTCATAGAAACGGCCATCGGGGTCCTGATGATATCGCGGGATCGCAGGCTGGTCGGGGTAGAGTTTCGCCTGTTGTGCTTCGCCGTAGTCAAACTCCACAGGTATGATATGCAGCCTGTCAATTTTGGCCTGTATGCTCTGTCGTGCCTGCTTCCTTGATGCCTCGTCGAGACGAGTCACTATCTCGATCTGCGAAGAAACTTCTCTCCCCGCCCACCCAGGGACATTGACGCGTCTTAGAAGCGAGTGTATGAGAAAGCCAGTGCACAGCTCTTGCATGACCATCTTCTTCCATGTGTGTCGTCTTCGCAGCGCTGCCGTCCTAGCCGAATCGACGGCCCACAGCGACTGCGGCGGCAGATTGTAAGGCCTTGCTTTGTGACCCGTGTTGGCCGGCCATTGAAGTTGTTGCATGCCTGGAAATCTGGAATCCCATTGCAGCTCTTGCCATGCTCCCTCTGGGTCGTCATATGCTCGCGAGTGCATCCTGTGTGCTAGCCTCTGGTCGTCTGCAAGATCCGTGCCGGCGGCCTTGGTGATTCGCGTCCAGTCCAGATCCCGTGGTAGTCTCTCCAACGGGACATGCTCAATGGACTCAAAGTCATCTTCCGCATGCCCCCTGGCCTCCGGCGAGCGTTCGAGCGGGCGATGCAGGGCTTGTCTTAGCGAGTCAATCGCCTCCTCCCATGAGTGCTCATCCTGCCTGGTGCGCGCATCGATGGCAATTCCGGCGGCGGGAGCGGAGGAGCGTGATGTCGACGTTTGGGGTCGCAGTGGTCGTCTTGGGCCATTATATATCGTCCGGCTTCCGCAGACAAGGCATCGACAGGATCCCGGGATCTGCGTTGCCCGGGACCAGAAAGCCATTGCTACCGGGGCATGCTGCACTGTGTGCGGAGCAGCGGCGATGCGAATCGCGGGGCGTGGGGCGATTCGACGCACTTTGGGGGACGAGGTTGGGAGACCGGGGTCGCGGAGGATACGGCTGCGTAGAAGACAGGTTTGACGGAGAGAGTGGGCGTCTATAGAGGTGCGATGCGGTTTGGTGTAGTTCTCGAAGATTATCGTCTGATCGGAGGCTACTTCACAAACGCCGATTGCTTCGGTCTTGGCATTCGACGATGAGGAGAACCAAGCTAGTCACAACAACACTTGACAAAACAGACGTGAATGAAAATGAGGCCATGCTTTGAGGCTAATGCTCCCAGATATGCTGCCTGTCATTCAAGACTCGCCATTCCGGCTCCCAACCCTCCATGCTATCTAGCCCAAAACGCCGCGCTCAATAATCTTACAATCATAGTATATCCATATCATCCTGCGGATCCACAAACGGGAACTGTCCGGCCTCGATCGCCGCAATGCGATCAAGCTCCGCCTGGTACTCCTTCCTCAGTGTATCAAGCGTGACAATCTGCCTCTTCAGCAGCTTCTTCGCCTTGCCCAGCCCCCATTGCGGCGGCGCTGTTTCGTCAATCTTCTGATCGGCGAGGATGTACGCGTCTTCCTTGGCGACGGAGGATAGCGTGTTGATGATCATGAGGTACGACTGGATGAGCGAGTCGTTGGCGGGGTCTTGGAATTTGGATGATGTGGTCTTCAGGCGCTGCAGGCGCTCGTAGAGGATGGAGGCTGCGCCGCGGAAGTTGTTGCGCGAGATGCGGAATGAGTAGAGGATCTGGTGGTATGGAGGCCCGGTCCCGATGTTCAGGATCTTGTGGCACAGGGATGAGAGGATGGTGTCGACGTCGTCTGCAAGACCGACGAATGGGAATCCTAAAAGCGCTGCAGCTTGCGACTGCCCGACCATGACTATGATCAGTTGTTGAAGGGAAGATTGCTTCCTGAAAACACCGTTAGAAATGAGAAATACACGCTGCCCCGACTTGACTTACAAAGCTGCATCACTGTGCCGGATCATCGCTATGTACGCGTCCTGGAACCTAGCTGTCTGTAACGATGCAGAGAACAAGCGTTGAAGGAGCTCTGTCTTTGTCTCTTGATCTTCTCGGCCTGTCATCGATCGAAGTCCAAGTTGTGCAAAGTCGGCAACATAAGAGTGCGCCTTGACTTTCTCGAATAAGCCCACTACATGGCTGTAGTACTTGGCTAGACCCTCAGAGAACAGATTGCGGTCGGTCTCGGACACTAGGCCTGCAGAGTCGGCATCTTCGACGTTGAACATGCCCAAAGCTGATGACATTAGTATACGACTCTGAGAAAGTCGCGTTGTGAACTCACCGAGTGTGTATGCCACCTTCTGGAAGTAGACAGAGGCAAGTGCATTCTCACCAAGGGCGATGTGTAGTCGGGCCTTCAGATATGTAGCCCAATTCCCGTCAGTGAGAAACTTTGAAAAGTCCAGTGCCAGGTCGTATTCCTTCTGGTATAGCAGAATGCCCATGTTATCCTCAACGATGCCATCGTACATGGATTCGTCCTGGAACATCGAAGCCACCCAGGCGCGCCCCCAGTAGGTCAACTGACGAGCTTTCAAGCCCTTGGGGATTGGTAAGTCGAAGAACCGGCTGCCATAGATGCCTTCCATGACTGTTTGTGTGATGGGTAGCTTTTTGCCTGTCTTGAGGTTTTCGCTCAAGGTTCGGAGGCCAGCCTCAGAGGCAGGCCCAGTGTGAGCTGGGTGAGACCAGACTGTGCGGGCTAGCCACGATATGGTCATGTAATCCCTGTACTGCGCCGCCAGCTCAACAAAGACCTCAGATGGATCGAAGCCTTCTGGTGCATCGCCCTCAAGTTCGACAAACATAACCAGCAGGAGTACCAACAGATCGAGAACCGCGTGGTAATCTCGTTCCAATGTCTCTTGTGAAACGCGCAGTAACGCACTCAACCCGAACCGTGCGAGTTGTTTTCGGTTGTTTGGTCGACCTTCTGCTTGGTAGGTCAGAATGTGAACAGCATCCAAGAATGTTTGAGTGCTGAGATCCTTGATCTCCGTCCCGAGCTCATCTACAATAAGAGCCAAGTCCTCATCAGACACGTGTTGCACGAGCTCGCTCTGTGATTCGATCAGTTCCATGCGGTCGATAACGGTGAGCGACCGGCTTTGAAGAGCATCAGCTTCGAGCTGGCGCTCGACTCCGCGCTGTACAAAAGATGGTAATCTCCGGCGGAACGAGGAGGCTGCGTTCAAGAGGCGGGCTACTTCTGCGGTCGACCTGGTCAAAGACCTTTGAAGAGTACCGCTTAGAGGTTGCGTGCTGGTCAGTGCTGCTGCGTTGAGCGTTGTAAGCTCGAGCTCGCTGCATGTGCGGATGGCCGAGACGTAGTCGCTGAGAACTAACCATGGCGCGGACATCTCAGCGTCCCAAACAAGGGATAATGATTCACCCCTCCTCTTGTGTAAGTCCTTGACCAAGCCGTAGAACGACTGCCATTGCGCCGAGACGGCATCTTCGAACTCGTCGACATCGCGAGTACCGTTAGGTGCCTTAGCTGCAAGGAACGATACTGCCGAGCAAATGCGTTCCTTCAAAGATCCTGTGCTCGCCGCTCTGCTTGGCCGCTTCTTATCAATGCTCCTAGCGAAGATGTTCAAAGCTGTCTCCAAAGTAGCTGTCGTAAACCGTCCAGGATAGAATAGGAAATCGAGCCATTGCCCAGAAGCATCAACGTCGTCGTTAGCGGTGTCCTGTTGGTCTGGGAAAGTAGGGCTGCGCTTCAGTCCTTCCACCGTCAGCGGCCCGGCATCGACCGAGACCCACTCGTGCTTCCAGATCCTCTCCAGACTGTCAGGCTCGTCGTGGAGGTCGAACTTCAGCGAGTAGACTCTGCTACTAGGCCCGGATCTAGCACGGATCCAGAGCTCTGTCCCTCTCCAGGTCCCTGCTGGTCCGGGAACGACGTGGAACTCCTCCATAGACCACACGGTTGTGTTCATGAGTTCGTCGATCGGCGGTACAAATTCGACGAGCGGTTGAACGTCGACGATGCCATTGTGCAGGTCATCTCCATCGCGCACGCCCCAAAACCTGAACTGGTGCTGCTTCGGGGAGTAGGTGACCACGTGGTAGTTGGCGCCCTCGACGCCGCCCGGAATATCCAGAACGGCCATGAGCTTCGATTGCGACGGCCCAATGAAGTACGAGCCGTTGCCATTGGCCTGACCATTTGCATTCATCCTCTCCAATGCGCCTGACTGTCCCAGCAGGTCAGTCTGCGCGCCAGGCTTCCCTGAGGCTACGTTCCAGGCGCGCAGTGTGTGGTCCAGAGAGATCGACAAGATGTGCTGCTTGTCTGGCGACAGCGCCACAGCCGCTGCTGCAGAGGTAGCAAAGTCTGCATTGTCGAACCTGACTGTGGGCTGCGTCTTCCATGACAGAAGTCCACGAACCGACCAATTGCTGTTCTGATACCGCACGCCCTCCCAGACTTTGTTATCCCTGTCCCACAACAGCCGGCAGATGGCGCCATCATCCAGCGATACTAGCAGATCATCTCCAGCGAGGCTTTCGAGTCTGTAGGGAATGCGACCACTGAACAGGACAGGCTCTGACGTCTTGCACCAGTTCTCGATTTCCTGCTCTGAGGCCGCGGGGCTCGTGAAGAAGTCGCGGTGCAGGACGATGGTGTACAGCTCGTTCGCGGTAGTGATCGCGAATACGGTCAGCGCATCTCGGTCGACAGGCTCGGCGAACGCGACGCAGAATGGGCGAATCGGTGACGGGAATTTGAGCAGAAGCGTCAAATTGGCCTCGAAGTTGTGACCCGAGTCGTGATCTAGATCGGCGGCTTGAATCTCGAGAATCTTCCTGTTGTCGAGAACGCGCCAGAGAAACGTTCGTGGGTATTCGTGGTGTTTGCGGAAGAACAAAGAGCCATCGGTGGCTAGGTTGCGTTGCGTAAATGATTCTTCGTTCTGGCCGGCATACTGTTCTGTGATGACGGTGCGCTTTGCGGTGGTACGAGTACCAAAAGTCGAGGTGTAATGCGCCGGGAGTGTGAAAGAAATGGTTGACCCGGGGAAGGCAGGCTCAATGTTCAATCGCGCCTCTTTGTAGAGACACGCGCCTCCGTTTTTGACCATCCTGCTCGCATACGAAGGTGTCGTTGGCTATGCGCGCACGCGGTCGAGGTTGTTTGCGGTGGGGCTGCGGCGACGCGGAGGTGCAGCTTCGCAAACAAAAGATGCGCTTCATCGCAGCTTGCGCACAGACTACCGCTAGTGTTCTTCACTGCCATCACTTCGTCACTCATTTCACAGACGGTAATACTCACATGTAGGTTTTAATCATCAAGACATTATGCTTGTAACAACATTGGAGGGCATCTAAATTATAACAAGTCGCTAAAAGCAAGAAGAACGCCGCCCAATGCTTGAGAACAGACAAAAGACAGGTGACAGGACGAAGCTCGTCGCGGTGTCATCACCTATTGGCTCTCTCCTCGAGGTCCTTCTCCTTCGGATCGCCGATGCCATCCTCGTTGATAGCAAATAGACAGTCGCTCTCAGGCAAGCAGGGACTGTCGTAGATCTTGCAAACTCGCGTCTCTCCCCTGCCCTTCCTCAAGCTGAGACGCGTTGTACTCGCGTGAGCAATGATGTTACCTCCAATAGGCTTTTTGGGGTCTGGATTAAACATGGCGCTAGGCCCACCATCTACTTGGGCGACGACTTGGTTTGTGATGATGATAGCAATGCCAAACTCGTCCGCGAGACGCTGCAATGTGCGCATGAACTTCGCCAGATGTGTCTGTCGACTTGAGAGCTCGCCACGCCCAGAGAAGTCTGTTCGGTAGAGCGAAGTTGCTGAATCGACGATGAGCAGGGAGAATCGTGTCTCCGTCATCATCTGCGCGGCCTGGTTGAGCAGCTCCAACTGATGGTCAGAGTTGTAGGCTCGTGCATATGCCACATTGTCCAATACCTCCTCGCCAGAAAGGCCGAATCGCTGAGCCACTGCCAGACAACGAACAGGGCGAAATGTACCCTCAGTGTCGATGTAAAGACACTTGCCTTCGCCTCCACCCATGTCGAAAGGCAGCTGACATGTCACGGCTAGCGTATGGCAGATCTGACTCTTTCCCGTCCTGAACTCGCCGAAGATCTCGGTGATGGAACCTGTTTCGATACCGCCAGCTAGCAGGGTGTCCAGCTGCTTCGATCCGGTTGTGATTGAGATGAGCTCACTTCGCCGTTGGTGCATCTCGGTGGCCGTTGTGAAGCCCATAGGTACCAGTTTGGATGCTTCTGCGAGCAGCTTCGATGCCTTCTGTTCCGAGATACCCTTGATCTGCTCCAATGCTCGTCGAGGTCTGCCTAATATTAGCTGCGGGGACAAGGGTGGCGTGGGAAACGACTTACGTGTACGCAATCGCCTCGACAGTGTTGTAGCCACCTTCAACAACCAGCTTGATGTCTCGCGCAGTGAGGCCGTTGACACCCTGGAAATTGTAAGCAAATGCATGTGCGGCAGGTCAGAACGTGCGTACCTCGAGTGCGGAGACAGGTGTGGGAGCACCAGGCCCTCCCATCTGGCTGTCGTCATCGAACTGCTGCTCTTCGGTACTCATGTTGTCTGTATATATGCTTGCAAGAGGTTGTGTGTGGACACTGAGTGCGGACGGAAATGGAGATTGAAGAACGCGGGCGAGACGCGTCTTACATTTGCCCCCGCTAAACTAGCGCGGCGCGTCATCACGTGCAATAGAACAGTCGCCTTCCTTGTCAGGCAGCAACGCTCCATTTATTCTTGATATTGTGCAATGCTGGCAAACTCGGAACAAGGCCTGCTCGGCCTACCGTTGATAGTCTTTCGCATAATTCTAAGATTTGTAGGTAACGCACCAGACTTCTTTTTAACTTTTGTGCAAAACTAACACCAACAAAGCTTCATGAAGATGACGCGAAAACGCTATACGCACTCAGATCCATGTCTAGAGCATGTCGCTACGAATCTGATGCGCTGCTGTTTCATACCTGCAAATTACAGGATCATGTATACAGACATGCGAGCGATATCCAATTCGAAGAAGAGTATGGTGATCCAGGTAAGATGCACCAGGAAGACTTTAGGTTGCGACGAGCCACCAAGCGCTTAGTGCAGTGCCTACTGGATGGGAACAGCCCAATTGCGCAGCATGTGCGACATCTCCAGATTGGCACACTCCGGCAAGATGTCTTCGATTCCATAATCGCGCCCGTCCTTGGCAAGGTTCTGACTCGCTTGATCAACTTGCAATCGCTGAGGTACGATTGAAAGTCCTGGTGAATTACCACATGCTCACGAATTCCAGCTGGGATACTAACATTCCTGTTCCGGAACCCGTGCTCGATGTTTTCCACGCCATCCATGCGACCGCTCGCCTATATGTGACGAATTGCTTGCGAGAAAGGAAACCTCTGGATCGACTTTTGTTATCATCACCGCAACTGCACTCGCTACGGATGAATGTTTACTTTGACTTCGTCGGCGTCTGCCCAGTCGTCACCGGCAGTAGCGAACTCCAGATACTGAAACGCTGTCTGATGCAAGGCAACAGCATCAAAGTGCTACATCTAGCTCTCGAGAACGGCTCCTACGGGAGCGCTGTCTCTGGCCTCGGCATCCAGGACTGGGAACATGGCCCGTTGAACTTCCATTGGCAAGATGGAGATCGGTTTCCCGCGTTGGAAGAGTGGGGTTGGAGCGGTTTCACACGCTATGTGTATTCGGAGCAACAGTTGGACATGTGGCGCCGGTGCATGGACTGGGCTCAAGTCCGCATCCTGGACTTTGGAGATCATCCTCTCACATCGATGCTTCCTTTTCCATTGCTGGCTGGCCATGTCCCGCGACTCAATTCTCTGGCTGTTTTCATCTCCGCCGAGAAACAGCACGATATGCACGAGCCGACACGGACAGTACCCATCTTCGCAGAGTTCCTCCGCAGTATCTCGGCGCTGGAGAAATTGCGCCTCAAATGGGGTTACATTCCTGATTGTCTCTCGACGATACTGGAATTGCAAGGCCATAGTCTGCGCGAATTAGACCTTTATCAGGCCCGTTCAGGAGATGTGTGGGATCAACACCGGTACATCGACATACTGACGAAAGCGCCGCAACTTCATCATCTACGCGTAAGGCATTCTTTGTCGCCGGTCCCCTTTGTAGATTTTCAGGGTACATGGTATGGTCACGCAATCGACTCGTCGCCATCCGCCAAGTACAGGACGATGGAAGATATTAGCATTGAACAGAGGGCGCAGAGCGAAAGAAAACACGCGGCCGTGATGGAACGCATAAATATTCGTCGCAAAGCCAGGGCACCTGCTGCCGAACGAACGCCAGAGGAAATAGCCCGGGTATTGGAGTTGGCGGGGCAAAACCCTCGAGGGGAATGAGTTTGTTCACTCCACATACTTTGTCTGAGAGATCCGAAGGCCATTTCAAGCCAGATCCGAGTCAACCTCGTTGCCACTGCTGGTAGTCCATGAAGTGCCGGATTGAACCCTGACCATAGTCTTCGTTTGCCACGCGAATCGTTCAGTTGCTCTTACACCGCACGAAAGTCGGAAACAAGCTTCATAGAGCTAGAAACATGGAAGGTGGTCAGCATTCGTCGGAGCTTCGTTTAGACGCGGATAAGCCCTGTTTTGGCTACAAGGGAATTTGCTGT
Organism: Didymella pomorum; assembly: GCA_022225945.1. Classification (NCBI taxonomy): domain Eukaryota; kingdom Fungi; phylum Ascomycota; class Dothideomycetes; order Pleosporales; family Didymellaceae; genus Didymella; species Didymella pomorum. The sequence goes on along the minus strand of JAKJXN010000043.1, from coordinate 174,101 downwards.
TCAACCAACTTCCTTTGCAGCACAAGAGATTAGTATGTCATTGCATGCTTGACAAGTCAAGAGATGGGTGTTCAACTTTTCATTCGTGTATAGTTGTGGTATCATAACATCATAATCCCTATTCCTTACTCGTCGTCGCCAAAGAAGACCTTAACAGGCAACCAAGAGTCACCGCAGACCTTGAAGCGCTCAGGCAGCGAATCAACGACCTTGACCTCATCGGCGGTCAGCTCCCAGCCATCAAGCTCGAAGTTGGCCTGGATACGCTGAGACGAGACAGACTTGGGGATGACGCTGGAGCCGCGCTGCAGACCCCACATGAGCAGAACCTGCTGGACGGTCTTGCCCTTCTTGTCGGCGAGCTTCTTGAGCTCCTCGTTCTTGTAGAGAGGCGAGTCGGTGGATCCAAGGCAGGAGTAGGCGGTGGCGTGGATGCCCTTCTCCTTGAGGTAGTCGAGGAGCTTGGGTCTGTCTGGTGTCAGTCTCGATCATACTGAGCTTGGTTGTGTGTGAACGTACGAAGGGTTGTTGGGGTGGAGCTCGACCTGGTTGACGGCAGGTGTGATCTTAAACCTCGAGTCGGCGAAGAGCTTCTCAAGGTTCTTGATGGCGAAGTTGGAGACACCAATATTCTTGACGCGGCCAGACTCAGGGAGCTTCTGGAGCTCAGCCCATGTGTCCTTAAAGTCCCAGTCGGGGTAGTGCTTGCTCAGGTCATCAGGGTCGGTGGACGAGGGCCAGTGCTGGAGGATGTCAGCATGGGCACAGTGAAGTATCTTGAGGGACTGGCACTCACCATAAGGTACAGGTCGACGTAGTCGAGGCCAAGGCTTTTCAGCGAGCTGGTGATGCCCTCCTCGACGCGCTTGTGCCATGGGTTGTCGAGCTTGGTTGTGACCCAGATCTCCTCACGGGGAACGCCAGAGTCCTTGATACCCTCACCGACCTCATTCTCGTTGCCGTAGGCAAGAGCAGTGTCGATGTGACGGTAGCCGGACTGGAGAGCAATCTTGACAGCCTCGCGGACCTCACCAGGCTTCGACTGCCATGTTCCAAGACCAACAGCGGGGATCTTAGCGCCAGTGTTGAGCGTGAAATGCTCCTTGGTCCAGTTCTTAGGTGCCATTCTTGCAAGTGTTCTGAGCATATAATTGAAATGAGAATATAGAGGAGAGGGTTTGCTTTTCCAACAGCGAGGAGGGCAGTGTTATTATTCCGACAGACAGCCCACCTGACGTCAATTGCATATTCGGACAACGCGCCGAGGAGTACGCGACATTTCCCACCGGATATTCGTTAGGCACGAGCATCCACCAATGAGTGTTCAAGAAGTCCGCGGTGTGCCGCGAGGTTGCATGGCCCCACTACTATCAGCCTCAACTGTGGAGGATAACTGGAGACGGCAAACCAAGAATGGCATCGTTTCCTCCCCGTGTGGGATTCAGGCAGTTCACCCCACCAAGAGTTGCGTGACGCGCTTCTCTCTGTCAGGAAGTCCGAACAGTCCTGCTTACAATTCGAGATGATTCTCAAGTTTCGTACGATTGTCAAAGCCAAGGCAATGCTGTCTAAATAATTGACGTCGTCCTTGTGCAGCGGGAATAAGGCACGGCGTCTCCTGTGCGACCTATGAGAACATGTTCACCTTAGCATTAGCAGAAAGACCGATAACGGCCTAATTACAGCGAAGCATGGATGAGGTGAAGTGTCTTGAATCTGAATGTTGTGAAGTTTGCAGAAAGTGAGTGAGAGGTGGAGCTTAGTCAACAAGATGTTGCAAGGTTGAGCTCGCGCGCCGAGGTTCGCTGCATTTCGACGCTCACATCACCAACAAATACACAATCGCGCAACATGTCCTCAGGATTCGTATCGGGAGGCACGGCGGACGCGCCCATAGAACGCGACGACGAGTGGAAGCAAGCTCAGCGTGAGATCGAAGAGAAGCGCAGAGAAAAAGAAGAACTTGGCAAGCAAAACGAAGGAAAGAGTCTCTACGAGGTCCTGCAAGCAAACAAAGGTGATACAGCACAGCGCGTTGCAGTATGAGCTTTAGGCTAACATGTCAGGTTGATGCAAGACGCCAAACAAGAAGCATTCGAACAAGCTGCACGCTATAAACTCCACGTTACGCTCGACGACGATGAAGCAGACTATCTTGAGGGCATCCTCGAAACTAAGCGCAAAGAAGAAGCCAATGTGAAGAAGGAGACTCGAGAGGGATTGGAGTTATTCCGCAGACAGCAAGAGGAGGCGGAGAGGAAAGCATTGGAGGCAGATAACGAGGAAGCGCCTGAGGAGGATCAAATACAATGGGCAGCGCCCGGCAGGAAGAGAAAGAAGGGACCCGAGTCAAGTCTCTTGAAGGGTGTCAAGCTGCGGAAGTCTAGCTCGACGACCGATGAGAAGACTACTGGTGGTACGGCTGGTGACAGGAAGAAGGATACAGGTGACACGACGGTTTCGTCTGCAGCGAAGCCTTTTGCTTCGGCACCTACAGTGTCAGCTGTAGCGCCTCCGTCCAAAGTCCCCACGGCCCTTGCTCTGGGTCTTGGCTACGCATCTTCAGATGACGACGACTGAGCGGTGGTTTTCTCCCAGGTATAATCACCGAGATCCTGATCAGTTTATCAGGTCTTTGCGAACTTCGAAGCAAAGGGTGCATTGCGGTTTTGAAGACCCGCTCGTTAGCCTCGCCTCGCACGGCGTCTGGAATACATGCCCTGCTGCTTCGGACTCACCAAGGCTACTCGCTAACGCTAGGTCATCCGCACACCGTCTGGCATCAACGCATTGGGAGATTAATTGTCAACATGCGAGGTGAATAGGAGGACTGAGAACGCTCAGGTCATCAATGTATACGTTTTATCGTGTGATGCCTCCCCTACAACATTCAGGATCACACATATCATTATCCACCTACTACACAGTAATCCACCACAGCAAACCATATCAAAGAAAAGAAGCAGTGTATATCATTCTCGCCCGAATACACCTAACACCCCCATCATACTATCGATGCCTAATACCAGCATTTTCCATTCTTCTTGTCGCAACCAGCCGTGCAGGCCCAAGGATCCGCAGAGCAGCGACCGGATGTCCTGCAGCAGCACTCGAGCTTGAAGCCGAAGGCGTTCTTGTAGCCGGCGCAAGTCTGGCCGTTCTCGCCACCGCACTTGCCGTCCTTCGAGACGGGCTTGCTGGGCGTGGGAGTTGGGGTCGAGGAGGTGGTGCTTGGGGTCGCGCTGGTGGGCTTGACCGAGGAGGCGAATGTAGTGGGGTATCCGGTGGATGAGGTGGCGGAATAGTCGGCGGTCGAGGAAGAAGCCTTGTAGTCACCAGTCGAGGACGCTACGGGAGTCGAGGAGGCGGCAGACGAGGACTGTTCGGTCGAGTGGTCATCCGCGTGGATAGAGCTAGTTTGACTGGGAGTTGTTGGTACAGTGCTCGATAAGGAGCTGGCAGGGGAGATAGAGGAAGCGGTGCTAGACTCGTGCTTATCGGAAGCAGAGGACGTAATGTCTGGGTAAACGGAAGAAGTGGTGGCAGACTCATGCTTGTCGGTAGCAGAGGACGTAATGTCTGGGTAAACGGAAGAAGTGGTGGCAGACTCATGCTTGTCGGTAGCAGAGGACGTAACGTCTGGGGAGACAGAAGAAACGGTGCTGGAGTACTCTTCCTGCTTGGAGACTGAAACAGCAGAGGAGCTGGAAGGAGAGACGGAAGTAGCTGTGCTGATCTCTTGCTTGTCGGAGGCAGAAGTAGAGTCGGTGTGAACTGAAGAAATTGTGCTGGACTTATCGCCAGACTTATCGGTAGAGACTGAGGGTGTAGCAGCCGACGAAGATTGAACCGTAGTCGAAGTAACGGAAGGAGTGGATGCTGCCAAGGAAGAGGTGATGTCTGTGCTAGAAACGGGGGCCGACGAAGAGAGGGCAACCGAAGACGAGACAGAAGAACTTACAGAGCCGCAGTTACCCGCGAGAGGGTTGCACCCGGTTCCGCAGTGATCAGTGGAGGCACCGCACCATCCGTACTGGGAGCAGCACTCAGACTTAGCACCGTCGTGGATGAAGCCAACGCAGGTGAAGCCGGAGCTGCTGCCGCAAGAACCGTCAGTCGAGGTCTTCAAGGCACCAGTGGGCTGAGGAGCGGAGGTCGAGGTAGCAGTAGGAGCAGAGCTAGGGTTAGCGTTGGTGCCGCAGTTGCCGAAGAGAGTGTTGCAGCCTGTTCCGCAGTGGTCGGTCTGCACTCGTCAGTCTGATGTTTCAAGATCGGGTATCAGGAGTACTTACCGACTTTCCGCAGTAGCCGTACTGGGAGCAGCAGTTGCCAAACTCGGAGCCAATGCAGATCTGGTTTTTGCCCTGGGTGCCGCAAGTGCCATCAGTGGAGACGGTGCCGGTAGGGGTGGAGGTAGGGCCAGTGGAGGTGCGAGTGGTCGACGAACCAGGGGTCGCGGGGGTAGAATCACGGTACCAGTTGGCCTCGGGCTCGTTCATGCACTCACCCATGGTGACACCCTTGAAGCCACGGGCCTGGAGGGTCTCGATCATGGTGACGGTCAGGTTGAGGGCAGTGAGCTCGTGAATGTCGTGGGCGATGGCGAGCTTGCTCTGAGAAGACGGGTTGGCGCCGTTGACAGCAGTGCGGAAGTTGTTCTTGGCGGTCTCAATCTTGACGGGAGTGAGCTGGTTGTAGTCATCGGTGTCCAGATCGAAGTAAGAAACGACGTATCCAAGCTTCTGCATAACGCTCTGGCAAGTGGCCTCGCAAGACGAGTACGGAGGACGCATGTAAGTGGGGTATTTGCCGATGATGTTGCGGATAGCCATCTCGTTCTTGACCATCTGATCGTAGACCTGAGCCTCGGTAATTTGGGACAGATCCTGGTGGGACCAAGTGTGGGAGGCGACCTGGTGACCTTCGGCGACCATACGCTTGATAACAGGAGCCCATTTCTCATCAATAGCACCCTTGCCGATGTTAATACCAGTGACAAAGAAGGTAGCCTTGAAGCCCGCCGCATTGAACTTGTTCAGAACCTCGTCAGTGTAGATGTATGGGCCATCATCGTAGGTGATAGCGACAGTTCCTGGCTTGCGGCAAGCGTAGATGCCAGCACCGCCGTACGAGACGCTCCCCTTCTGAGTTCGGACATCGTTGCGGGTAGTAGCTCCAGCTGGGGTCTTGTTGGCATCACAGCCAGGGCCGTAGTTGAAAAGACAGTCAGGAGCGTTGCAGTGCTCCGCAGTGTTTCCACAGTATCCCTAATGCCGCGTAAGTGAATATCCAAAGCGATCATACATGGAATCGACCTACAGCTCCAGAGCAGCAGTAGCCGGCAGCGCAGACCGCATTGCCAAAGTCGGGACCGCAGCGATTGTTGGCGTCACCTCCCTGACGGGCCTGGATGTGGTGAGGACCCTCCATAGCAGCGGCGGCGCGAGCAGCGCGTGGAGAAGGCATCCGGATCTTGATATCATTGGGCAGACCGAAAAGCTTGGGGGCTCCCTGGATGCCGCCATGAGCAGCAACGAGAGAAGCCACCGAAGAGGCGGCGAAAACCTCAGAGAAACGCATTATGTATATGATATGACTCTTCTGGCCTAAGAAAATCTGACGGTTCCTGTAGCGAGTGTGGTTGTCGACTTCAATTAAGGATTAAACACAATATGGAAAACGAATGACTGTCACTGGGGACGAGCAGTTGACGCGCAGAACGAGTGAGGATACTGTGAACAGGCCGTCGATTGTACTTATACCGATGAAACACCAGAAGGAGCGACAAGGCGAGGCGTGGCGCACACGGTTCAAGCCATGGCCCTCCGCTAACTGAGTGTAGTCAGCTCACCATATCAGCAGCCAAGATCGCCCGCGTGGAGGAGCCCATAGAATACGAGGGATTATAGCGGGGCTTCCGCCTGCGTGTTGTCTCCGGTGAACGCATTGTGACCTTGCTTTGTCTCTACCTCAAAGAATAACCCTTTGCATCGTTGCTTTTGGCGGCGACGCTGCCTGCCCTGCATTGCCGTTTGAGCATATGGCATTACCTTTAGGATCCCAATTGAGGAAAACGGCGGAGAATTTCTGGGGGTACAAACCAAAAAGGGGAGGAATCCCCATCCCGCCTTACGAGGGCCAAGACGTTAAGGCATGGCGGGCTAAAAATATGAACCGGCGTCGCCCACGCTTCCGCGTCGCGCAAGAGCCGAAGAAGTAAGGTCGCCGCGCCTGCCAAGAGCAAATCAAGATGTTTTGTCGGCCAGCGTGTTTGTATTTTGTGTGCGATGGCTGATGTGGGCGTGAAGCCAACATACCTCTTTAGTAACAAGCGATGCTAGAGAGTCGTCACTCGCGAACCGCCAGCGCGATTCGGCTCTCAACCCGCGCGGGAGATGCACATTGGAACATCAGACCCCTGCCGTTTTTCATCGACATGTAGATGGGCTTGGCTGGCGTGAAGGTAGCATCACAATGCGTCTGCTCGAAAGATCAATCGCAAAGGATGCATGGTCGCGTTGATGACAATTGAGCTGGTCTGCAAGCCTTGGCAATAAGAATCAGATTGACACCTGCCTGTGTTAGCGATGGCATGCATATTGAAGTCCCCTGCATCGTATCTGGGTGAGGATGTTTGAGCGAGCGAGAACTGAAGTACCGGCGTTACGGGCGGAACGGGCAAGCTCATGCTCTTGGCGTACCAAGGCCAAGCTAACCATGTGGAGATGAAGGTCAATAGGGGTTGCTAGGGCTGCATCGCTTTGAAAATCTGACGACCGCACTGCCAAGAAACCAACGTTTGAGGAATTTGCTTGATCCTGGCATCGAACGATGTCTATCCCGAGGTGACAGTGTCGCTGCAATCAATAAATTGCCAGCAGCAGGAGGATTGATGCTTGTAAGAGTGGCACGCTCGTGTTCAAAGCGCGCGCAACGTGGTTCCACTGTGACACGCTGGACCCTGCGACTACTGTGCAACGGGTAAATCCCAAGACTCTGGAAAGCAAGTGCGAAAGCGACGTCAAGGCATGTTTTGTTGAGCAGACGAGAGCCGCCGCGTCGACGTTATGAAAATAAACTCGCCCGTCGTGCAACGCTCGCCTAGCGCCGAAATTAGTACCCCGAAAGGCTCAACGCAAGGTTCTTGCTTGAGTCGCGATGTGCTCTCAGTCCGATCGATTCGGCCCCAGAATGAATCGCGGGGTTGAAGCATCTGGACCATCTGCCGTTCTCGTTGGCCAGGCCGAGGTCGCAGAGAAGCGCAGAAAAGATACAATTCTCGTATGCCCCCGCCTCTGTTCTCGTATCGTCAGATGTTAGATGTCAGGCGCACCACACTTTAGGACACTCCCAAGAACCGTCTGCATAATTGTTTTGATTGAAAGTGGGTATCATGTAGTAACATATACGGTCATGCTTTGGCGGTACAGGCCAACAAGCGAAGGCGGAGTTGGAAGAGTCGGAATCATTTCTTGATCACTCGAAGTAACGGGGCAATTCGTGTCCGCTTACTTAGGCCCACACGATATGGCACCTTGGCTTTGTTGCTCGACGGCTGCTCTCGTGGAGCAGTTTTCTTGACGCGCTTTGGGGTGATAGGCTCCACCTCAGGTCGATCTGGAAGCCCCTGGGGCTCTGGTGTAGATCTTGAGGTGGCATTCACGGACCTCGTGTTTTCTGTTGCAGAGCTACCGGCTTGAACTGGTTTCGTGGTGTTCGCAATCTCTGTGTCTTCAACAACTTGCGGCTGCACCAAGATGGGACGAGCGTTTCCATCTATAGAGTTGAGCGTAGTATCACGCATTTGCTCTCCAGGGCCCTCCGCTTCTTTATGTACAAGCTCAGTAGACGAGGCGGTCTTAGCCGTCTTCTTGGGACGACCCCTTCCTCGCTTTTTCTCTGCCTTGGCTTCGGTCACAGCATCATCGACTGCAGTGGCTTTGGACTGATCCAAGGTCGTATTCTTGCGCTTGGTCTTCTTACGAGGGACCTCAGGTGCAGCCATCTCAGCAACAGCCAGAGGCGACTTCGCGGGTATTACAACCTGCACCTTGGTTGGGCTTTTGATATCCACAAGCGACGAGGTATCGTTGGCTGCTGCAGTGGCCACGCTGGTCATCGTAGTTTTCGATCCAGTGCCGTGCTCCATGGGCATTGCATGACTGTCGAGAATATGTCCAGCTTTGAGATCGCTGTCATATCCGTTGATGTCGATATTCGGTACAGATTGTTGAGTGTCGTCGCGCGACATCTGGGAGGTATGAGAGAGGAGCTCGTCATTAGCGACTCCGTTGGCGATGAGCCAATCAACGGATTGTGTGACGTCACCGTTGTTCTTTTTCAACGCCTTTGCACTCGTAAACGGCGTGAACCCCATTTCGCAGATCTGCTGAATTCTATCAGGAGTACTTAGTGGGCTCGCAACACTTGTTGAGGCAGGTGTCGACTTTCTCCGTCTGTTTGCTTTCGTGGCCTTTTCGGGTCTGACCGAGTAGTCAAGAGACTCTTGGGTGCCAGTCTTCAGTGACCGTGAACGACTCGGACGTGGCTTGTACCTGCAGGTGATGAGTGATGATAGTCAACACAAGACAGACTCGTTGGTCTTACTGTTCTTTGGGTAGGCCCAAGTCCGCCAAATCGTCATCTGAGGTCGGGTCAGGGCTTAGGACGCGCTTCGTCTTGCGCGGACTTCGTGATGAATTGGGAGTCTTCCCTCGTGTGGTTTCACTGGCAGCCGAAAATGGCGTTGCCTGCGGTAGCGTAGTCTGGACCGCGATCTCGTCTACTGGGAACACAGTGAAGTTTTGATGATCGTTGACAATACCCGTAGACTTGTCTTCAGTCAATGGACAGCCTACGAGCGTCAAAGATTCCCTACGATTGGACTGTGAGATAGGTAAGTCCGAGCCATCGTTCAGTGAAGGTACTGATGTCGGGAGCACTGTATGTTGCGACACCTGCGAGTGCTGAGCAGACGACTTCGGTTGCTCTCCAGTGTTCGTGGGTGACTTCAAATACTCTGACCAGGGTATCGACGCATCCGGATGAAATGAAGTCCTCCCAGCATCGGCTTCAGAGCCAAGGAGTGCTGGCCCAAGGACCCCTTCCAGCACGCGCTGTTGCGTCAGAGTTGCATTTGGTACTGTACTTGAAGGCTCAGGAAACATCGCATTGGGATTGTGATGGGCATATGCTTCGCGCATGGTGTCCTCGAGTATCCAGTTTGTTTCGTTCAGCTGATCGGCCGGCTGTGATAGCTGGTCCATAAGGTTCTGATCATGGTGGAGATACCCAGGTGAACTGTCGAGCATGCCCTTTGCTTTCTTGGTGTAGGTAATGGTTGGCTTTTTCGATGCAGTATTTTTGCTGTACGAATCGAAGTCGGGTGGCGCCTTCCTCTTTTGATGGTTATTTTCTAGCGCAGCTGACGTTTGGTTGTCAGTCATCGGAAATTGAGACTGTAGGTGCGCTCGATGAGCTGCTTCTATCTGCCTCCGTAATGCTTCTGTTCAAATTGAGTGAATGCAATGACTTTGAACCATGACTTTCGCGCTTACCTGTCGAAGAAGCATCGCTAGCGAACTGTTTGGGCGACGCGTCTTTTGCTTCTGCCTGCTGGACCTCCACCTCGAGATCGTCATCCAACTCGTCATCCGAGTCCTGAATCACCCGCGACATCGTGCTTCATATCATCCGCGGTGGGTCGCTTACACTGAGTGTTGTGGTGTTGATGTGTGAGTGAGTGTTGATTGGCCACAGGCGCGTCTACGCGCTGTCACATGCCGCCTTTCTAGTTTAGACTAGCGCGGTGGCGCGAAGAAGGTGCAACTTTCTGAGGTCTGACGTCTTCTACACCCACCAAACATGGACAAATTTGGACCATCTGGCGACAGCTCGAGTAGCGGAGCTCCAGGAAATGGTCGCTTTGCTTCGCAGGCAGCAACCGCTGAGGATCTGCTCAAGGCGCAAACCGTTGGCCTTGTGAACCTCAACGACTATCGCAAGAGACGTGCAGAGGCCATTGAGCTGAAAGAGCGGGGGAGTTCTGCGGTCAGCTCTGGCGCCAATACGCCCGCAGAAGGGTATGATAGTTGCCGCAATCAGATGTAGGGTGAATGCTAATTTGCAAAGTACAGGGCATCGACTCCAAAGCCGGTATTCAAGAAGAAGCGCAAGGTAGCTGCCAAGGGCAAATTGTCCTTTGGAATAGACGAGGATGACGAGACCGACTCGGCGCTATCGAAAGCGCCCACACCACGCGAGAACACGCCCGCGGACACGTCCGCCGTGAGCTCGGAGACTGAAGAGAATGCCTTCAAAAAGAAGAAGTTGGGCGCGAATTCAAGCGTCGGTATGAAGCCGAGGGTCATGACCAAGTCAGCTCTTCAGCGCGAAGCACAGCAGGCAGATATCGCGCGACAGGAGTTTTTGAAGATGCGGGCTGGCGTGAAAGCGACAGAAGTTGCAATCCCCTTTGTGTTCTACGATGGCTCAAATATCCCTGGCGGGATGTGCAGGGTAAAGAAGGGCGACAACATATGGCTCTTTCTTGACAAGGCAAGGAAAGTCGGCGCTGAGCTAGGTGTGGGTGGTGACAACAGTAGACGGAAATGGGCCAGAATCAGTGTGGACGACCTGATGCTTGTTCGAGGAGAGGTCGTCTTGCCTCACGTAAGTTGGACAGTTTGACTACCTGCAGTGGCCGTGACTAATTTTTCCGCAGCACTACGAGTTTTATCACTTTCTGTTCAACAACGTCACCGCATTCAACGGGCCCATCTTCGATTGGTCTGCACAACCGACGAAGACAACGCCCACCGTCGATCCTGACGAGGAAACCAACACCGACGATTACGATCCCTTGAACCCGAAGAAGAAGAATGACAAGGAACAAAGCTTCCCAGACGAGGAGCTTGAGGGCTATCACGAGGATCCTACTGTCACAAAAGTCGTAGATCGTCGTTGGTATGAGAAGAACAAGCACATCTTTCCGGCAAGCGTTTGGGAGGAATACAATCCGGACAGGACACTTAATAAGGGTGAGCGCAAGGATGCCGAGGGCAACACGTTCTTCTTCTCATGAGAGGCGACTATGACGTTCGGTCGCTGGACAAAAGTAGCATGCAAACTTGCAAAACATGCTGTTGGTAGGTACGATGATCAGCAATCAGCATTTATCTGCACGAGCAAGTGCCTAGCCGAAACGTGGGGGATGTTACCTAGCTATCCCCGCATTGCAGTAGATTATGCACAACATTCTGCATCATATATTGTCTCGCGTACCGAGATCACCACCTGGCCAATGTCAAGCTCAAGCCACCATCCGCACTAGAAGGTCTGCGTGATAAGTCAGGGTCTGGAGCGGTGTGACCATACCAGAACGAGGAGTGGTTGCTTTTGGCGAAGTTCGTTGCCGTTCTGCAATCTAGGGAGGCTGAAAGGTGTCGCGTGAGCAATTGCCTGTGCTGGATGTCTGACTGACATGCAGTCCAGACATCGAATTTGTGCTCGTACTTCCGCAGCTGCTCAATGCTTTCCAGCCTGCGTCTCGACAACCTCCGCGGTGTCCATTCTCGCGTTCAAATGCTGCATGAGGTTGAGCCTATCACACTAGATAACGCTGACAGGCTGGATTGAACTTGTCGTGCAGTGGTTTTCGCCGCTACCGCCCGCGCGTGTCGTGACGCAAAATCAAAACCCTGGATCGGCTTGTCATGGCGACGAGCCTGCCGACGCGGACCGAAAGAGTCTTCAAGCCTCTGGAGCTTTGACATACTAAGCGGTGAATTACAAGGATGTACATATAATAAGGGTGGCCCGCTTGGCTTCCCCGTAACAAAGAGCTTTTCTGTCGTCATCGGCGCTCGGATTTTGCTACTGCGCGACAGCTATCAACATTCACACCATCCTTATCACAATCCGCGCCTCAAGCATCACCACCACACATCTTAGCGACCGATCGCGCTCTCGTGTGCTTCCCCTTGCTTCAAGCTGCTATTGCTTTCACATTTGACAGTCCATTTAACCATGTTGCAGGAACGGTCTGCACGAGCCCTGTCTCATCCAATGAGATTGAGCGACTCGTGCACACCCTGAATTACCAGCATTCAACGCGTCAACTGCCTGGACCTGAATAGTTCGCTCAACTTTACCAGTTGTGGTTCACTTATCTATATCTTTAGACTCTTCTGCGCGCAGCTGCGTTCTTGAAGCCGTTGAGCTCTGCTCAAGTGCTCGGTGTCTTGTTCTTTTGGCGACCAACATCGATCAAGCAATATGAAGTTTGGGCACGACTTGCCGCGTAACCAGGTCCCAGAATGGGCGTCTTCTTACATCAACTATAAAGGCTTGAAGAAGCTTATTAAAACCGCGGCTGAAGCCTCAAGACATGGCTCAGATCCAGATCTCGCTGGTAGGTATCCGCGGCAAGAGCAACCAGCCCGCAAAGTTGTACCCGCTGTCTGAGCGGAGGCACCATCTACCAGACTACCCATTCGGTTTGCTGAGCACAACGCAGTAGAGCCTTGAGAATGGGATTCACTGATTTGACTTGCAGAGTTCTTCTTCTCCCTCGACCGTAACCTCGAAGATGTCGATACGTTCTACAACCGCAAATACGCAGAATATTCCCGCCGCCTGCGACTACTCCAAAGTCGATATGGGCGGATAGCACAGATGCCAGACGGCATTGACAAGGACGAGGCACAAGATCTCATGGACGCCTTGCTAGAGCTGCGCAGCCAATTGCGCAAGCTACAATGGTATGGGGAGGTCAATCGCAAGGGGTTCGTCAAGATTACGAAGAAGCTGGACAAGAAAATCCCGACTGTGTGCACACAGGAGAGGTACTTGGTCTCACGAGTGAACCCCAAACCGTTCACGCGTAACTTCTCCTTGAATCAGGACATGAAGACAGTCAACGAGTGGCTATCTGGTCTAGGAGACATCAAAACCTTCGATGACAGTGGCTCCACATACTCAGCGGCATCATTGGGGCGGGTTCCTGGGCGCTCGCTGAACCTTCCTTCAGCTTTACTGGACGCAGTAGAGGACGCCATTCGCAGGGACTGTGCCGAGGAAGTTAGCCGACTTCTATCTGAAGCAGCCACCAACAACGAGCCGTCGAGTCCGGGCTTCCAACAAGTCCTCTTGAACTTCCTTCAGCGTGCCATTTCGCATCGGGCACAGTCATGCATCTCCAGGCTTTTGCATGATATTGCAAACCTGGATGAAGAAGATGATATCAACAAGCGCAATGTGATTCATCGCCTGGTCATCAGCATTGGTCGATCCAAGACTGGCGAGACGTTAGATGGAGAAGCCCGCCTACCTCAGGGTTTGCTGGATGCGCGTAACTTCATAATACCAGCCGCAGCTCCTAATCGTCAGCCGCGGCCATGCACGACTACGGAGGAGGAGTCTGCGAAATTGCTGAACGAGAACGACGAGTCTGTCAGGCTACTCGTCTACCTACTTGACCAACTACAGCCACAGCAGCGCGGAGCTTTGCAAGCACGAGACGCGTTCGGACGCATGCCACTCCATTACGCCGCTGGCTACGGCTTTGTCGTCATCTGCCAAGTTGTAATTAAGCACATGCAGGATTGGGGTCAATTTAACGTCAGCCAGGGTATCGATGCGCAATACTGGCAGGATGATGAAGGCAACGCGCCATTTCATCTTAGTGTGAAGGGAGGTCACCCGCTGACCACCAAGGCTCTTCTCGAAGCTGAGAATTGGCGTGGCTCGAGCGAGGAGAAGATTACGTCGAGGAAGACCGTCTCTCAGTCTGGGGAAGCGTTAGCCCTGGCCACAAAGTCGAACTTCGTCGAGATTGTAAAGTTGTTGGTCGATGCTGACGTGGACGTCAACTACCAGAATAAGCAAGGAGAGACTGCTTTGCACATCGCTGCGCAGTATGGCCATGTCGAGTGTGCGAAGGCTTTGCTGGGAGGTTCCAGTGTCAACAAGATTGACTTGGACGTTCCGGAAAACACATTTGCATGGACGCCGTTGTTCAATGCGTGCGTTGACAATCACCTTCCCATCGTTGAGCTACTGGCCACCGCTGGGGCGGATCTGCAGCGGTACGACAATTCAGGGTGGACAGCGAAAGAGCAAGCTGCACTCCGTGGCCATATGAATATCGCCCACTACCTTGCAGAGCTTTGCCCATCTGCGAACTCGCCGCCACAAGCAGCTGCGGACACTAGGATCGCCCGCGCTGGATCGCCCGCTCAGTCGTCCCTTGACGAGAAGACGTCTAAGAACATGACTCGCGAAGGTGGACAGATCATGCAAAAAGTGCCAGAGCCTGTTAAGAGTTTTGGACATCGATACTTGGCGAATGAGACCATGATATTGGTCAGCCTAGGATCGATGGACATGCGGAAGAACGTACCAGCTGTGGCGCTTGACGATATCCCTATGGCTGATGCACACACCACACAACTCGACACTGCCTTGTCGGTCTTCGTCTCAGCATCAGGTGCGACTGGCGAGACTTATCCTATCGACTTGCCGGTCCAGGACATCGCTACAGAGCCGATTACGTTCATGACAAAGGACGTCAGCAAGGTCCAGCTACTTTTCGACATCTGCCCGACGTATGCTGGATCGAAAGAGAGCATTGTTGGACGTGGTGTTGCTCTTCTCTCGACCATCAAAACGCACATTGGCTCTAAGCGCATTCCCCTGCAAGGAGATGTGAAGGTGCCAATCGTCGCAGCATCGACACTGCAGGTCATTGGTACCGTGAACTTCAACTTCTTGATCATTACTCCCTTTCAGCATCCAAAAATGTCCATCACCGAAGAGCACACGTATTGGAAGAAGATGGCATCAACCATAGTCATCGGTCATCGCGGTCTTGGCAAAAACACCGACAAGCAGAGGACACTGCAGCTTGGCGAAAACACCATTCAGTCCTTCATCTCGGCTGCAAATCTGGGAGCAGAGTATGTCGAATTCGATGTACAGTTGACCAAGGATCTTGTACCGGTCATCTACCACGACTTCTTGGTGAGCGAGACGGGTATCGATGCCCCGGTGCACACCCTCACGCTGGATCAATTCCTGCACATCGGCGAAGGCCAAAAGCCAAGACCATCACGCTCAGGCTCTCCAGAGACAGTCAATCCCGGCAATGGCATCGTCGGTACAGACGATCGTCCGAATACCAAGCGACTACGTTCTTACTCAGTAGACATGTCAACCCAGCGCAATATCCACACAGAGCGTCAGGACGAGCTCAAGGAGCGCATGAAGTATACTCGAGACTACATCAAGAAGGGATACAAGGGCAACAGCCGAGGTATCTCTATTGGTTCGGACTTTACCACGTTGGAGCGCATGTTCAAGAGCAAGGACATTCCAGCCTCCGTCGGTTTCAACATTGAGATGAAGTACCCTATGCTCCACGAGTCTGAGGAGGAGGAGATGGACCAGTACGCGGTCGAGCTCAACTCCTTTGTCGACACCGTCTTGCAGGTTGTCTACGATCATTCCAACAAGCGCAGGATCGTGTTCTCGTCCTTCAACCCCGACATTTGTCTTATGCTGTCTTTCAAGCAGCCCTCGATCCCTGTCCTATTCCTTACGGATGCCGGCACCTCTCCTGTTGGAGACAAGCGAGCGGCAAGTCTGCAGGAAGCCATTCGATTTGCCAGTCGATGGAACCTGTTCGGCATCGTGAGCGCAGCAGACCCGCTCGTTATGTGCCCCAGGTTCATCCGGATGGTCAAGGAAAACGGTCTTGTATGCATGACATATGGCGTACTCAACAATGACCCCAAGAACGTCCAGGTAAGTAATAAACGACATGTCGCTCATGTCCGTTGGCTAACCATATATTAGCTGCAAGAAAGGGAGGGTCTCGATGCCGTCATTGTTGACAGCGTGTTGAGTATTCGACAAGGTTTGCAGGCGCCTGAGAATGCGAAGTCGAACGGAACGAACGGAACGAACGGAACGAAAGGTACGACGCTTCCTATTCTCCCATCACCGATCCCTGTCATTAAGGAGAGCAACGAAGGAGTACCGGTAGCGCAACTCAACGGTCAAGCGCACGCGGCGTAGCCATCTCGTATGGCATGTGTAGTTTCATAACTGGTCACTTGAACAAAGGTAGCATCTTAGCGGCGTTACAAGGGTCCCTCAACGGACCATGGGCATTTACAATCCATTCATATCACGTTCTTCGTATCAGTTCGGCCGATTGACGCTCTCATTGTGCTTCACAGACTCGAAACCCCAAGCGCTCATTTGGTGCATGTGACTTCGACGAGTTTGCGCAAGTAAGATGAAGGCGAAGCAAGCCACACAGCACTCAATATCACGCCTGTAGACCTCTGCCGCAAAGACCGAGTACATAGTCCAGAGGCCTGATTTCATCCATGTATGCTAAGCTTGCTCTTCCATCATCTTCCGAATGACCTTAGCGCCGCTCTCCTCCCAGTCATGCTTCTCCGCCGCACTTTCAATCAACTTCTCATGCGCAGCACTTCTCGGCAGCAGCCTGACCTCAAACGGCGCAGGTCTAGCAATAACGCCCGCCGAGAAGCCATGTTCAAGCTTGACATCCTTCCCTGCATCATCGACACCAGGCTTGATATCGAACACAGCAAGCGATTGCGCCATGATCAGAAACAAGCTCGCGTCTGCAAATAAATATCCCGGGCATCGTCTTCTCCCAAATCCGAATGTGACATTCGACGCAAGGGGCTCATTGTAAGGCTCCTCGAATCGCTCGGGCTTGAAGGTTTCTGCGTCGTGGTAGACTGCTGGATCGCGCGTGTACCACCACATAGCAGGCATAAGAACTGCGTTCTTGGGGATGCGGTAGCCAGCGATAGTATCTTCTTTGTCAGTGCGGTGTGGGAGACCCATACATGCGACTGGGTGCCATCGTTGCGCTTCTTCGACGATGAGGGATATGTATGGAAGCTGAGCGCGATCGGCGAATGTTGGCAGACGGGTAGGGTTGGCGCCGAGGAGGACGTCGAGCTCGGCGTGTGCTTTGGCTTGGACGTCGGGATGCATGGCCATGGCGAGGAAGAACGAGTACATCGTGTTAACAGTCGTGTCAGCGCCTAGGATCGTGTTAGTATGTGGACATATGTTCATGAAGGTACATGCGACGTACCTCCGGTGTACAGCGATACGGCTGCCAATTTGATCCAATCTAGGTCTTGTGGGCTGAGACCACCCTTCTCGACATCTCCTTGGGTGAGCGCCTTGGAGACGAAGGACATGTCGTCGCTGCTGCCCTTTCGCGCTTTGGCGTACTCGAAGGGGACGTTGGTGCATTTGGTCATGTTCTTGTTCCACGCTTTTGCTGTTTGCTTCCATCCTGTGCCTGGGAACCATTCAGGCAGATACTTGAGCGCTGGTATCAAGTCCACTGCCCACCTGCCTGGCACGTAAGCCTGCGTGAACTCCTCCATTACCTGGTCAACAAGATCAACCAGAGGATCAGCGCCGTTTGCTTCCGTGGTATATCCATATGTCACTTTGAGGATCAATTCAGCAGCCTCGCTTGGGGATATTAGCGGTCCACCGTCTTCAATGAGTGTCAATGGTCACTCACGTCTGAACATGCTTCAACAAGTTCTGGCCGTTGTCTTTATTGGCACGCGATAGGAAACGGCCCACCACACCTTCTTGCAGGGGCCAGTACTTTGCCACCGAGTTCTTCGTTCCAACTTGTTGGAAGACGTGCTTTCGCTGTCCTCTGAATGAGGGGTCGCCCTGTTGTTGAGCGCCCATAGCATCTTCCCAGCCACATGAGTTGCCAAAGGGCATGACTGGTCTTCCAGAGTGTATTGATGAGCGTTTGTCCATGAGCTCGATAGCCATATTCCTATCGTGGATGATAACGATGGTCTGGCCGAAGACAGTGAGAGAGCTGATAGGTCCGTAGGCATGCTTGAGCTCAAGCCAGTGGAGATATTCTTGCTTTCCGGGTGGTGGTAAGTCTTTGACATTGCCGACGAGAAGCAAGCCTTTCGGCCCTGGTGGCAGCGGCAGCTTTGTCTTTCCGCGTTGTAAGACGAATCTGTTGAACACGTACAACGCGACCGCAATTAACAGCCACAAGGCCATGAATGAGACAGGCATCATTAGTAGCAACACAGGGAGACGATCGAATGACCTGGAATGTCGGTGGAAGCTCCATTCTTGTACTTCTATTGAAGTGGATACTTTTTTGCGATTCATAAGATTCATACGGCCCTGGCAGTCAGCATTGCCATAAGAGGCAGCTAAGGTGCCCAGCAGAGTAAACTGTAAGCTCGTAACACGGTTCCGCATCCATAGACATGGTTCATTTGTACAGCTGTCAGCATCTTTCCGTGTCGTCAGCGTGGGCGCGTATGCGTGCAGCTCCGTTTCGAATGCCAACCAGCAAGGGCTTATGTGAGGTAAAACGCCCTATCATCCGACCAGGGATTGCTTGCATCGAGGTAGCACTGTCTGCCTACCTGACCCAAAAGTGCTCCTGTTCAGATTGATCGTTATGGGAGGGAGGAAGGGTAGAAGGAGCCGACCGATCGTCAAAGTGGGGAAGTGGAGCCGCGGGGATGGATGTCAACATCAGAGCTCGACCTGGCCTTCGATCCTTGCATGCCGCCGACCACAGATTTGCGACTGCATGGATCAGATCCTAGTATCGATTTCGATTTGACTCATATGAGCTACAATGACTTTGTACACAGACGACGCGCTTATCGCGCTCCAACAGTAACTTTCTCACACCGAGGTACAGTCTCGATGCTGACGCAATCTCCAGAGCTCGGAACGCTGCCGATACAGCTAGAGAGGCAACGAAAGATGCAAAGCGAAATGCTGAAGAATTAGAGGTGAAGTGAGACATGAACAGGCAAGGACTAGCAGCATTTGTTAACGTATCCAAGACTTGCAAGACTCAAGCGGGAACATGATGAGTGCAAAGCAGCGCTGATGGCTGCTCGAGCGTACGCATCTCCATAGCATCGCACATGCGTTTGCTGACTGGAAGCAGTGCTGAAGAAGATGCATACACAAAGTACGCGCAGTCGATCTCGAAGAACTTCACAAGTGCATTCTTGCATGTCCTGCCTAGGGAACTTCGCGACCATGTGTATACCTATCTTTGGAACGACGAGGACATTGTACGTCAAACAAAGCGGTCCGTTCGCGAGTACGCTTGGAGCTACAGGATGCCCGAATTCTGCGCTCCGACATACGTCCAGCCAAATCATGTAGGCCACACCGTGGCCGAAGAACTTGCGCTGAGCATCTACAAGAAGGCCTTCAGCACAAAGCTTCACGTCACAGTCAGCCTTGGACACATCCACAAGTTCTTAGCAGCCAACCCACTGAGAAGCAATCTCAAACCTGTTGACGCTATCAGAAGCCTCGACATTGAGTGGTATCCGAATGAATACTCTTGGAAGGACGTCACGCGATCTTGCGATGACTTGGCGAACTACAGCTTCCAGGAACCTATACCTGTCAAACTCATCATAGGAAAATTCATGACCCCATCAGTCCCATCAGGCGAACTCGATTCGCTTGACGATATTGAGCTATCTGAGCACTTGGCAGTCTTCAGACCCGCCTACGACGCCTTAATCGCGAGGCATTGCGAAGTCACGGTCGAATCCTTGTCCGGAAGCAGTGAAGAAGTGGAATTCTTTACGCAACCTCCCAGGTCCTACAATTATAGTAGATAAAAACGGACATGTCAAATTATGTTCAAGTAGACACCATGATGTCCTCGCACGCATGGCGGTGTTGTTCTTCTTTGTAACCTCTCATTTCGCACCAGGATCCACACACGTCAAATAACCCCTCGTCTTGCTCATCTCCCTCATACAACCATTCGGACACGGCGCACTCTCGTTATATTGCCAGCTAAATAACGGATCCGTCTCATTCGTCAAGATCTGTCCCAGCATAACCGTCTGGTAGCCTGGCAGCTGGCGCGTCTGCTGGAAAACGTCGTAGCTTGACATAGTTATGACGCCCCAGCCGGCGTTATAGTTGTGCTGGATCGTTGTGCCGTAGATGTACTCTTTGAAACCGGCCCAGCGGATTGCGCTGGCGCACATGGGGCAAGATTCTGCGTTTGTGTCTTATGGCAAATGTCAGTACACACTTTGACGCTATAGAACCGAAGAGAGCCTACAGATTGATAGGTCGGCCCATGCCGCAAAGATCTGAGAGGGGGTCATGTTACGGGCCGCGAAGACGGCGGTGCAGGCATTGATTGCGGAGATCTCGCCATGGATACTGGAACCCACAGTCAGTGAGCAAACCAAATAGAAGGAAGTAAAGCATTCACGTTGGATCACCAGTGCGGAAATTTGCGCCTCGGCACACAATCTCGTCACTGGTGTGGTTCACAATGATGGTACCATAAGCGGCGAAGGGACAGGGCCCACTTTGCTCGTATAGGGCTTCGTTGGCCTGGTGACAATTAGACTGACGGCCAAGAGAGGAGGTGGTGAGACACGACTTACAAGTCGCATGTACTTCTCTCGAACGCTGGATGGGATGCCATTGACCACTATGCCGGACATGTCCTGGTCATCATTGGGTACAACGAAGTGCGCCGCTATTGCGGCAACCAGGGAAGCAAGACGGACGAATTTCTGCACGAACATCTTAAGCAAAGGGAGTTGAGCAGCGACAGAGCGAATGTCTTGCGCTCGCAAGATGCAACAAAGCACTTTGATCTCGCGCAGTTTTGTACAATTGCGATTGCCTGACTCGACGTACTTGCCTAAGTGGGTACAACTTGACCAAACTGGGCAATTCATTGATGGGTAGTTATCGTACTGACATCCCACTCTTGACGGCTGATAAGATCACACTGGAGAACATCGAAGGCGGATACAACTGTAGCACAGTATCTATATGCTATACCGAAGTGGTTCTTCCACATACGACCATAGGACGTTGAAAACAAGGCTTCCCGTTCGCTCAGCCCTATTTAAGCAACGTACCGGCGGATTAGTAGTTAGGTGGGTGACCACTAGCGAATACCCGCTGTTGTATGTTTTTGTCTTTTTGCGGACTTTATCTCGCAATGCTTGGTTGAATCCCGGAAGGACGTGTGCAGTACGACGAAGTGGTAAATGGGGTGTCACGACGTTGTATTTTTGTTCCTGGACTGTGAGTCTTTCAAGACGCAATAACAACCCTCCGTTCATACACCGGCTCATCAACCTCAGAAGCCGGCGTCGAAGGCTCACTTCCCGGCGTACTCATCCCACTCGCCACACTCGACGCCTCCGTCGTCCACCTCGCCAGACTCCCACTTGTAGAGCTCGTCCTCGAAAGCGCATAGATTGACTCGTAATCCGGCGCAAACTCCCTCGACGGCTCTCTTGGCGTGTACATCGGCAGTGGCTCGGCCTCCTCGCCCTCCTCGACTGGCGGTGACAATGAACGCGGCGACCGAGGCAGGATCTCGAGCGGCGCGCTGTGCCGGACAGTGAAGTGCTGGTCTTCGTACCTGATGCCGACGGTCACGCCCATCATGTAGCGGCGCGTTATGGTGTAAGTCTTGAATGTGGGCACGCATTCGGCGTCGTTAACGAGGCGGAAGTTTGACGTCAGGTTGCGTGTCTTGTTGAAGGGGATGGATTTGTTCATGTGCGTTTTGGCGATGCAGGTGACGTGTTTTGACACGACGTCCTCGGGCTGAGTGAGCGTGTGACCACACATTGTTGTTGAGTAGGTTGAGATTGTGACGGAGAGCGAGTCGATTGTGCATTCTGCTTGTGCTTCGTTCATGCGATCTCGGGTATTGAGGAGGGATATCGACAGTGGGATGTGCTGGCCAGGAGCAATCTTTTCTGGGTAGAAGATGGTAGGTACGATGCTCGGTGGCTTATTGGACGATCTCCGTAGGACCTTGTTGACTGTTGACCGGCTCTCGTCATTTCTGGATGGCTTCCAAGTCTGGCCGTAGAGCACCCCGGTGGTCAGATTCGTCTCCCTAGGCAAATTCTCATGTGATGTTGGTCGATACTGGAGCATCTGTTTCACCTTCCGTATACCTTTCGACCCGCCCAGATTTAGTCGTGCCTGAACGAAGTAAGATATCTGAGCGGCACCTCCTGGGACACTGGTCTTGAGCTGAAAAGAAGGCGGTAACGGATGTGGTTCCCGCAGATAGTGGGTACCGCGTGTGAGTCGCTTGTATGATTGTTGAGTCGTCTCCGGAAATGTGAACTCAAAGGCCCAGGAGTACTTGTTTGGACTCAGAGTTGACCGCGGAACGACCTCCCGCTCGAAATTGAAGAATCGTATTCGCTCCTCATATTCCTTCCTTTCATGAAATTGGTTGATCTTCCGTGTAGTCTTCGTAACGCAGGTGCCTGCGAACACGAGCTTGAACGACTCAATGTGCTCCTGCTCTTCTGCTACAAATGCAACCCTCCCTGTGATCTTATCTCCTCGTCGATACACCTTGTCACTATCACCATCGATCAGAATGCGAAGTGTCGGTACGGCCATGTTGGGTATGTGCTAAGCTAGGGATCAGCAGCGCAGGGACCGACCTAAGATATATGAGGATCTGAAGGTACTCCAATGATTTGTCCAGCAATCAGGCACGCGATGATCGGTCCTGTCCGGGTTGGGAGAACGTTAGCCGGGCGGTAGACCGCGCCAAGTGATGTGGGAGTGCTAGGCATGCAGCGGGAGAGGAGATGCGGAAAGGTCAAAGAACACTAGATCTTGGAAAGAGGCTGAGCTGAGCAGATAAAGCAGCTGCTCTGAAATACCTTTTGGTGCTTTGAGTGCTCATTTTGGTAGCCTCCTGAGAGCATATTGAAGCCTGAATGTTGCGTCAGAGTAGAAATTTCGAACATGCATTACCCAGGACTGGTCAGGCAGCGTTGTACAAGGCATCGCGGTAGCTGAGCGCGACCACTGAGCCGGACCACGCAACTCGCAACGACGGACTGGCGCGCCGCTCTAATCGCAGCTGCTAGCTGATCTTAGTTAATTGTCGGGACTGTGTCTTTTTCTTGATGTCCCTCCGCCAAAGACGCGCTCTTTGGTGAGCAGCCAAGGAGCTTGGCCAGGAGTCTGGAGCAAGCCACACTAGCGACCCCAGGTTCCCCCGCGATGTGCGATAAGGCTGGGTTTCGACCATGACGGTGGGATCACAGGTACTCATTTGTACCCGCAGCGAGTTTTAATGTTCAGCCCCTCATATCTGCAAGGGATGACAGTCGCAGAGCCCTTTGTGCCTTCGAGTTGAGAGCTCTTACGTGCTCGACGAGAGATGACAAGCGCGGTGAGTGCGCCACCTTCCGCAATGGTGCCCAGGTCACTCGCTCGGAGAGGGACTGCATTGATGCATTTCCAATACCGCCTTGGCTGGCGCCCAAAATGTCCACGCGGACCGACTCTGCCAGAGAAGAAACCAGTGCTTGCGGAGGTCCGCCGCGTATGTCAGCTTGGCAGCCACTCCGCCTTGGAGCTCGCGTCGAGCATCATGGGGAGGAACAATGGAACACGCAGACGACGAGTTCGAAGGCCAAGTCGGCCGTGGAATGTGGAGAAACGACCCGGGATCCGGAGCGATCAAGACAGTGGGTCGAGCTTGGAGCACGTGGCTAGGTATCGATTACAGGCAGATCGATAATGAATCTTCCGTGTGGTCGAGTAGATGTGGATACAAGTGATGTTCAAAGGTACGCAGCTTGGAGACTTCTCTGCGAAGTTTTGCACTTCATATTTGACCCACAAATGTGACCCTCGGGTGTGACGGGCAGAAGGAAGATCACATCAGATGGTCTCCATTTTTCAGCAAACCTGTTCACACATAACACGTTTTCAAATTATGCCTTTGCTCGACCGGCCATGGCTGGTAGAATTACAAGCCGACTGACGGCTGAAGAGATGCACAGGATCTCGCGTCACGAAGATCCGCCAAGTGCGGCGCGCAAACGCGTGAAGTCGCGTCACTCTAGTAAATGTCGGTGCACCGACACCCTCACCAACACCTTCACATATGACCCCTCCGATAATTGCACCACCTCCTTGACAACCCCACAACCGTCCACATCCACACAATGCCGCCCCGTCGAAGTAACGCTGCCGCCGCAGCACCAGTCGAGGAATCAGTAGCACCAGTACCCGCAGCACCAGCATCACCAGCCGCCGTAGTCCAAGAAGCAGAAGCCGTCGCCTCAGCCACAGAAGCCTCAGAAGCAGCGCCAGAACTCACAGAAGCATCGCCGCCCTCGCCGATACCGCAAAAGATCTACAAAGAGCCTAAGCCGCCAAAGCCACGAGAAGACGACACGCTGAGTGTCGAGGACCTCAATCTGCCGAAGTCGATAGTGCAGCGCCTCGCGAAGGGAGTTCTACCGCCGAACACCCAGATCCAGAAAGATGCGCTCCTTGCTATGTCAAAGGGCGCGACTGTGTTCGTTAACTACCTCACATCTGCGTACGTCTCCTCCGTACCATCTTCTCTCCGAGCAAGCGCGCATACTGATAGACCGCCAGCGCCGCAGAAGAAGCCCTCCGCAGCGGGCGCAAATCCGTGATGCCCTCCGACGTCTTCGCCGCAATGCGCGAGCTAGAATTCGAGTTCATGCTGCCCCGTCTCGAAGCCGAGGTGACCAAATTCACGAGCATACAAGCCGACAAGCGCAACACGTACCGCAAGAAGATCCGCGAGGAGAAGAAGGCGAAGAATGGGGACCCGGATGGTGTGAGCGTGATGACGAATGGCGAGGCGAGCTTTATGAGTGTGGGCACGACGGGGGCGGATGATGAGCATAGGGCAAAGAAGGTGAGATTGGATGGGGAGGTTGAGGGGAGTGACGAGGAGGGGGCGGATGAGGTGCAGGATGTTGAGGATGAGGAGGTCGAGGATGATGAGATTGTTGAGGATGAGGCGCCGGAGGATGACCTTAAGGAGGATCCGCTTGAGGAGCGTGAGGAGAAGGAAGAGGATGATGAGATGGCGGATGACAGTGACTAGACTCATGAGCATGCATACAATGGCGTCTTGACTTGAGGCATGTTGATAGGACACAAAGCGTATTGAGTACTTCGGACAGCTTTCTGAAAAATTGAAGGCATCACGGGTATGTAGAAGCATTGAGGTCATCATTCATATTCTTGCGAGCTTTCGGCTTTCGAGTATCTTCAACGTCTCATCGTAGGGCTTCCTTGACGCTATTCAATGCATCCTCGTGCGAAACCTTGTATGCGTGGCGCGGTCAATTTGCCAGCGCGGCTCTGCGGACAGTGTTCTAAGCATCGTTGTAGTACGTCTCCGTTCGAGGGCGCCTACTGTCATCTGTGTGTGTGGCTCCTGTAGAGAATGGCGTGTATCAGTTCAGCGCTTGGACTTTGTCACAACGCTCTCGTCAAGAGGATCACCGTAGCGCGCTAATACAGTCAGCATGATCTCAATGACCTTATAGCGAGGGACACTCACTCTTGATCATAGAGCCCTTGTCGATGATGTTGTCTAGCGCCCTCATTTCATCTTCCCTCGCCCTCTGGTTCTTCCACTCAAACCCTGGCTGTTCCTCCGCCTTCGACCACTGGTACCCGGTTTCAGGATCTGTGTGCATGACTCCAGTCTCATTGGCGGTTGAAGCGGCGGAGGCAGGGTTTAGCGACAGAGGTCGCTTGCCATTCTCGTTGACGTTCGAGGCAATGGTTGCTGTGAAGCTGTCGCCGCGGGGTAGGTTGGCGGGGCCTTGAGAGTTTGGTGGTGAGAGCTCAGAACCTGCGCCGAGGACATGTGAAGCAGGGTTACGCGGTGTAGAGGGAAGCGCCTCGTCAGGGAACATCTCGTCGTCATCTGCGGCCATGTCTGGCGAGGAGTGCATGGTCGAGTCTTGGTCTGAATCTGGGGTTAGTAGGCGCATTCGTTTGGTCATGGTGGTCAGTGGAGGGTAATGACGGCAGTGTTCTACTTACCGGACATTTTGACTGCTTTTGTATCCGCCGGGTGAAAGTCAAGCAGGCAGCGGTGAAGGTGCGGTTGAACGCGCTGTTTGTGAGAGGCAGCAGCTGTATGTCATAGCTCCAGGGAAGGAAGCCGCGGCTCCACTAGCCCTCCCGTGTAAGCGGCAGTAGCGCCCGAACGTTCGATGTTCCATGCGCCTTGTGCTCCGCATTTCTTCACACCCCTCCATGTGCCGAAGCGACTCCGAGACCACAGGCTTCAGACTGTCTGCAAGCTACCGAAAGAGATTGTACTGTCCATAGTCCGCGACAATGTCTGCAAAGAAGGGCGCACTTGCCGACGCCTGGGACAACGACTGGGAGTCGCTTGCAGATGTACTATCCCTCTACATGCATACAGAAACGGCTGCTGACATTGCGCAGAAGGAAGAAGTAAAGCCAGAGCCTGCGAAGCCCGCTAAGCTCTCCAAAGCCGAGCGGAGAGCGCAACATGCGCAATTGAACCGCGAGATATGGGAGTCTGCGTCGGTCTACCCCTCTGAGCGTCCCATGTCCAAATATTGACTGTGCTCGACAGCGAGAACCCAACGCCTATGTTCCTCCAAGCCCGCGATCCGCCGATACAACCCACTTTCAAGCCCGCCGTGACGGTGCTTGCGCGCAAGCCTACGCCTCAAGTCCTGTCTCGAAATGGTATGGCAGGGCTGAGTCTCGAGGATGATGAGGATAGTGAAGAAGAGCGGCAGAAGAAAGCTGCAGCAGACTTTGAGGAAAGAAAGATTCGTGCCGCCAAAGAGCGCGCAGAGAAGGAGCGCAAGTACGCCGAAGCACGAGAGCGCATCTTTGGCTCGCCAGCAGCGTCAGGCGAGTCGCGCAGTAACTCGCCGAACAAGCCCACCAGAGGAAAGGGCAAAGGTCGAGGTGGAAGAGACAGCCAGCCGAGATCGAGTAACGAGCAATCACCTGCACGAGCGACAGCACCGAGTGGACGCCAATTGTTCGATGCATCATATACACCGAAGCCTGGGTCAGTCTATGTGCAGAGGAGAGAAGAAGGCAGCAACCGCCCAGGGAGTCGACCGGAGACGCCGAATCTGCAGGAGAAGCCTATCCGCGAACCACGGGGGCCTGCGCGAGGTGGAGGCCCGGGCTTCGCGAGCAGAGGCGCACACGGCACTCAGGCTGGTCCTTCATGACGAGGAGGCGTCCACATATTCATCACGACTGGTATGCTCTACAGTACACTCAATCTAGTGATACTATTCCGAAAGCCAATGTTCATGCTGGTGCTTGATCTGTAGGAGATACAAGCTCACACGAAGGCCCCGCTAGAAATGAGCTGCAGCCGAGTAAGAGCAGATCTTCCAGACGGTCTTTGGTCGATGTAAACAGATCGCAAACAGCCCTGGGATCCATGCCCATAGCGCGGTATGGCAGACTCTTGTCGGGTCCAGCTTGCGCGCCTGTATCACCGACATTGTGTTAGGACAAGCAGGCAGATCGAGCAGCCCAGCGCCGATTCTGTAAGAATGTTGAACGTTCAAACGAAGTCTGATACGGAAGAGATAGTACAGGTGCGTGGCTACGGTGCTGAATGCTACATCTGAACAAGGTGCCGTCTGTGACAAGCTCAACATTGCACCTCGAACATGCTAATGATTACGATGGTTACTTCTCATGGGTGGTAGAGATATATATCTGCATTGCTGTCGCGATGTAGCCAAAGACGATCTGTCGGCGAGCGAAACCCACTTCGATCATGGTATTATGCGCAACGTCTCTGTAGTATGTCAGTCAAAGGCCAGCACGGCCTCAGCTATATAGATCCAAAAGTCAGATCCCTTTACACACTTACAAGATGGTAGCGTTTGATGAGCAGCACGGCTACGCATAATACGGTGACCTTGACATGCACTTCAAATGCTATCGAGCCACAGTGCAAACGATGGACTCTAGAGCAGACCGGGTCATTCAAAATGCTGCACCAGGGTTCTACTTGAATTAAGTCGCTGACAGCGATGCCGAAACTCATGGTGGTGGACTCAAGAACAAGGAGGGATTTGGATCACAGTCGTGAACATCTGCATGTTTTGGAGTACCAGGCTGGGTCGGTGCAGCTGTAGGAAGGCGCCTAGAGCTCAGCCTGGCTCTGCACCGCGAATCCTAGCTCTGCGAACAGATGGAACGCGTGACCTGGCCTTATCAAAGAATCAAGAATTGCTCCATAAAATAATTTCTCAGCGATCTAACTCAGCACCAGATATGCGTGAGGCATGGTGCCGTGGTAGCCAGGTCCTTATGTTTCCGTTGCAATAGCCTGCAGATCAATCCACTCCATTTCCATGCAATATGATACAGCCAAATATACACAGCTCTTCCTGTCTTCCTTATGCCTTAATCGAGAACTGACTCGCATCGTCGCTCTGTACCACCTTGATCGACCGCCTCTGTTCCCAAAACTCCGCCGCAGACATTCTCTCATTCTCTGCCTTCTTCCTGTTCGCTGCCTCCTCCTTCTCCAGCTCTTCTGGCGTAAGCGCTTTGCCTTCCCTCCTCTTCTGCGCAATACTCCTGGGCATCAGAGGCTCCTTCTTCATCAACAGCGTCTTGACCTTCTCTCGTAACGAGTTGGCATGTTCTCTCCTCTCCTCTGGTGTGACGATCCTGTTCATCTTAGCCGCCTCGGCGACCTGCGACTTGTATTCTCCAATGCCCCATGGCTTCTTGTCTGCGGGTAGCTCCGGCCATACGAACGGCTGCTCCATCTCGACCGTCATGTACTTCTTCGAGTCTGGGCGGAACCAGTGACGCGGCTGAGATGTGTGGTCGCGGATGGGCATTTGCTTGACGTAGGAGCGGATGTTGAAGCATTTGACGTTGTAGGCGTGGTAGAGGTAGTCGCGGAGGTCGTACTTCGAGAAGTCGAGAGGGACTTCGAAGCGCGCGTGGTATGGGGACAGGCCGGGTGCGCGCAGCATTGCGATTGTGAATTTGGGGCTGGACTCTTCATTAGTATCGAAGCATCGGGGTGCTGAGGATTCGTGCGCGACGTACAGGTAGATCTTCTTACTACCGAAAGCAATCAGCTTCTTCGAGATTGGTACCGCGTCCATGGTGGGCTATTCGGTCGCACAGAGTGCCGATGAAGAGAATCGAATACGTGACGGCGTTGGAGCGAGGACTGAGGCGGCGCGACGGTCGACAGCTCCTGCACGGCGATGTGGAGCGTGATGGTCAACGTCCAGAAAATCGCGGAGTTCTCGCCCGCACCTCCGCGTCTTGGCATTCGACATCCATCGACACCAGTTCGCTATGATCCAACCACTGAGCATCAATGCCATCTACTCTAATTCTGTGTGCAGACTGCTTGTAAGTTGACCGAGAGGCGACAAACGACAAATGACTAGAATTGGACGACTTTGTGCGTCAGGAGGCTGATCCCACCGACTGAACATTCGTCACATGAGGCTATAGTCCGCCTTGTCTCGACTGGAGATCCATGATTCCCCCAGTTAAGCATATGTTACTTTACACGAGCTTGTACATAGTTGTCTCCGAGTCTGATGGGCGGTTACTGCTCCAGAGTGATCATCTTTGGAACGTGCATGCTGCCTGCCATCTTACAGATTGTTTGCAGGTTACATTTCCGGAGCATAACATGCAATCAGTATATCCTTCCACTCTCACCTAGGAGCTTCCCAGACTCTTTACGTTTTCCTTGGTCACCCCACTTGTCTCTTATCTCTGCTTCCAAACTCGACCAGCTCCACAATCGAGTATGCTTTTACAAGCTGAGAAAGGCACGCTCCTGACACAATTCAGCTTGCAATGCAGAGCATTCTTTTCATTTGCTTGATGAAGGGTGAGCTGACGCGCAATTTACTTGTCTGAACTTACTTCGCACGTTTGCTCTTTCCCGTTTCGCGTTCACCCGGCTCCACCTCGACTCCGTTCTTTCCAAGGTTCGCCTGTCTTTCTTCGTCACACCACCTTACAACTCCTCGCCAGTACTTACTGAGCGAGCTCGCAACGGGCGGGCGAGCAGTTTGATCTGCGCTGAGTCTGCTGACGAGGCGTCACGCTGACATCCCGGCACACGTCGTCCGTTTGCTCTATCCCGACCTGTTCCCTCGACTTCACTACACTCTCTCGCATAAATCTCCATAACTCCCACCGATTACCTCGCAGTGTTTGTTCAACAGAATCGCCTGTCATGGTGCTCCCAGCACCGCGTATGCGGTCGTTCACATGGCCAGACGACATTGAAGAGTCCGCGCTCAGGCAGAAGAAGGTCGTTCAGACCATACCGGTTCACACCGAATTTCGGCGCCAAACCCACAGGAGAGAAATTGCGACTTTAGTTAATGGCATCTACAAGGACACAGGTGGCATCATAGCAGCTCACTGGGATCAGACGGAGATCAGGAAATTCGACGTGTTTGTTGGCGCCGGGTCCAAGGGCGCAATCACTGCCATCAACAAGTGGATCGCACGAGGCGACGAAAAGAGCAGGGACGCCGCAGCATGGGCGAAGCTGCCTGCCTTTGACCACGCCAAGTGGTACCAAGAGGAGCTTGAGCGACAAGAGGAGGAAAGATTGCAGGTCTTCTTGGGACCAGAACCCGAGGTGGAGGAGGGCGCGCCTATACGAGTGAAGGTAAGAGTATCTATGCGATTAGGTCCCCTCATCGTAGCTGACATTCGAACCAGCTTGTTACCAACTGGCCGGGAGAGCTCACCGACTACGAGGTAACACCTCGAGCTGCTTTTGGAAACGAGCTACAATCTCTGAACGACATCAGGAAGGAGGACGAGGTTTGGATCATTCTACTGCCGAACAATCAGGTCCAGATTAGTGGCTCCGACATTGTGAAATGCGAAGCAGCAGAAGTCCGCTACAAGAACATGGTCGAGAGGATTCGCATTGAGAAGTGCGGTCTCCAGCAAGCGACAAATGTAGTCTTGGACGAACGCGAAGGCATCGATGTTATACTTCTCCGAGCGGAAGACTGGTGGCCAAACCATAACGATTATGTTGTCCCACGCTTGCTGCCTTCTGGCATGATGGATGAGCCTGGGTCTTTCGGCAAAGACGATGTCCACAACATTCAGCTGGTCGAGATTCGTAATGCTATCAGGCTTGCACTTGAGACAGCTAGCTACAAAAGGGGCGCTTACGATTTCGTGGTCCGCCTTGGTTGTGTCGCTCTTGATTCGGGGAAGATGGGACAGGAATCTGTTGGCAAAAAGCACGGGAAAGAGAAGTTCGCCAAGTCCATCAAGGACAAAGTTGACTTGAGACCCAAGAGATGGTTCGTGAGGCGCCCAGTGGATTGGATTTCGCTGACAACGTAGGCTTCTGGATGACGTGCTTGGGACGCAGCTTTACCACAGAGTCGTTGCTTCCAACGATCTCCTTCGTCCGATCAAGTCTGCGGGTTGGTGGGGTTCCGCATCTGCTACTCTGAAAGGAACCCGACCCGTCCTACGAGGTTGGTGGATTTTCAAGGACCCCAACAGTGCACGTAAGCAGACTTTGCCGCCTGCACGTAACGTTGGAAGACCGACACCCATGTATCAGGCTAAACCGACAGCAGTGACCAGCGCTCCAACCGTTCTGATAGTGGTCCAAATCGACTGGACTGACGATGGCGAAGATTCTTACGATAAGACCGAGACCAAGTTCTATCGTCTCGACCCTGGCAGGTACGCTCCTAAGATGAACATGGACGTCAACTTGCTGGAGCTGAGAGAGTAAGGATTGTTCCAGAGAGATGCAGGCCAAGCCCAGCTAATTCTCTTCAGGTCAAGAGCATGGTCCTTCGCCTTGGAGTCGATGACACTTGTGTCACGCTCGACTGTGCCGCCCGTTATTGATGGCTTCGCGAAACGGGCAGTGATAAAGCGAGGCTATTCTGTAGCGTCAAGTGACAGCTTCGCTGAGTGGGACACAAGCCAAAGTATCAAGAATTTGCTCTTGACTGGGCGCACTGAAAAGATTTACTCATTCGGCATTCTGGACACTCTCTACAAGACTGAGCTGACGGCTATGTGGTATCCAGGCCAGACCATGCCATGTTGGGGCCTCGCTGTACGTCACACCGAATGGGCGACTCATCTCGTCGAGCTTGAACGCCTGCAGACAGGTCATCAGGCAAACTGGGGCAACACCATCTCGACGTTTCTGCCAGATGATGGAGGCTCCTCGATCCAGCCAGAAGAGGATGAGGATCTCGATGTTGACGGACTGAAGCTTGATGAAGGCGTGCAGAAGCCGCAACAACTTCTGTCATGCGAGGGCATCCGCACGTTGGTCAACATACTGCTGCAGCTCTCGGACATCGTCAGCTCGGTCACGTTGGGCCAAGGCAGCGTTCGTATGTGAAATAAGACGTGACGTACGCCGGCGAGAGGGTGGATCTTCAAAGTACTGAAGCTAGAATGGTGAACGTATCAGTGGATTCGGAAGGCTTGGGTACCTCCAAAGTACCACGTGAATTGCAGGTCTAATCGTTCTTCTCCGAAATTTCCCAGGCGCCTCGCATAGGTGCATGCTAACTTTTCTGCACTTTTGGTGCGTATGGTCCTGTGGTTCTTGACATGATAGTCGTCCCAAGCTTCTCAGCTTAATCAACTCTTCTTAGTTCTTTTGTGTATGTCCCTTACCCAGTCTTGCCCTTCTCTTGCTCCTGTGCGTTCATGACCTTCAGTCTAATGACCTCCTCAACCACTCTAACGTTCTGCGCCTTCGAGTTGACCACACCCTCCAAGTCCTTCAGACTGTCCTGCAAATCCTTGACCTTCCTCTCATAGAAGTCCTTGGCGCCGGGGATATCCTTCTCGACGAAGAAGCCTGTGCCCACGTCGACCAACACATGCTCATGGTCCGTCAACTTTCCAGGCACGTAAAGTGAGCTTGTGAGCGGTACGAGCAGTGTCTTCTCGGCGGTGGGGGCGGAGATACCAGTAGCAATCGAGGCCAAGCAGTCGCGGAACTTTGCTTGTGCGGTACGCAGCGATTGGAAGGACGTTGTAAGGTGCTCGAGTTCGCGGTCGAGTTGGGTTTTCAACTCTTGAAGTTGCGGGACGGGGAGTTGTGTGACATCGACTAAAGAAGATTAGGACAAGAACATGACATACGCGATTGCAGACTTACTCTGACCTGAGCCTGCCTGTCCCTGGTTTGAGGCCATGCTGTGCTGTCTGACTTTTGGCGCTGTCAATTGACGTGGTGTTCGGTCTGGCAGCCTTTGGCGGGGCAGCACTTCAATGTGGGGAACGTCTACACGTGCCGACGCGCTGCTTTCGAGCTTCTCGGAACATTGACATCGTCACTTCTCACTCTACATCCTCTTATGTTGAGAACTTGTCGCGCATTGCCTAGAGTAAGAGTAGCTCGCGTACGCTGCTACGCATCGACTGCACAATTTTCACCAGCACAATGCCTCGAACTTAACAGGAACGATGACATCAAGGGCTTCGATGTGAACCAGCCTGCGATCTTCAAGAAGGGATTCAACAACCTGCCAGCCATATTGAAATGGTTCGTGCCCTCCACGACTGACACGAACGCACGGGACATGAACACATCCTACCTAGAACAGCATGGCCCGGTCACCGTTCCCCTAGAGCTCACACGCTCCTTCCCAAACGAACCACTTACCTTCGAACGCTTTGAAGCTCCTCTTTCGCTCCTCCTCGCTCACATGAATGGCCCAGCGACACCAGAGCTACGCATATATCTCGCCCAACACTCCCTCACCGATCTGCCTGCTGCCCTACACGCCGACTTACCCACACCTGCAATACTCACCAAGCTCGGCCGCGGTGACATCTACGCCTCCAGCTTGTGGATGGGCAGACCGCCGACACGGACACCGCTACACCGCGACCCAAACCCTAACCTGTTTGTGCAATTGGCAGGGCAGAAGATCGTCAGGCTGCTGAAGCCCAAGGTTGGACGTGGAGTGTACGAGCGCGCAAAGCTGAAGGCAGGTGGAGGTGGCAGAGCGAACATGAGGGGGGAGGAGATGATGGTAGGAGCCGAGATGAAAGCTCTCGAGGAGGCTGTGTGGGATGCAAAGGATGATCATGCAGAGGGTGTCGAGGCTGAATTGGAGGCCGGTGATGGACTGTACATTCCACTGGGCTGGTGGCATGCTGTGCGAGGAACTGGCACGGGCGCAAATGCTTCGGTAGGTCACCATCAGAGTTCGGGAAGACTGAGCTGACAAGCTACAGGCCAACTGGTGGTTTCGATGAAAGTTTTGGGCGACGATTACAGTCTCAATCAAGTTGCAACGTCGAGACCCGACATTTGGGGAAGACCATCCAACAGAGCCGAGACCAAGCTACTTCGGCCTGCGACGCGGCGGCCGCCTTCAGCTGTTCTCTTACTGACGGCAGCTATGAACAACAAGGTCGAGGCTTTCGAACATTGGCATGGCGAAGGACCTGCTCCCTGAGCGGCCCCGGTCTTCACCGTCAATGTCCAGCGGTCAACACAACATTAGTGGCAGGTCCGCAATGCCTATCTTGATTGCAGACTACAGCCAGAGCTTGCTGCTCGCCCCGGTTTCCTCATCCGTCCTGAACGGTCACGAGGCGAAAGCAACGAACGATACGACTCCCACGTGCGCTTGAGGCAGGCCAGCCCTGGCCTGAAGGTCGTCAACAGCAACGTTCGAGCCTCGAAGGGTTTGTCAGCGTCAACGACGTCTGCATGGGCCTGAGACAAGGACAGGGCTTAGAAAACTCAACACGGCACGCGCACTCACGCTCTCACGTGGCAGGACTGGACGCGTCACGATCGCAAACTTTAAGCCACCGATGGCAGTCGCGGCCAACTGCTCCTCAGCGAATCAGCATGATCATAGAAAGATATTACTAAAGTCTCATTGTAGAAAGTCGTTGTCTTCATCTAGTATAGCTCTCTAGAATGTACATTGATATTTACGCCTTTACGCCTTGTATTTTGGTACGGGACGCGGTACGCGGTACGGCACCCAGCGCCGACCCGTCTGCTTGCAACGTGCTCGATCCTCTTCAAACCAGACCGGTCAATGCCAAATACAAGTGTTGAGCACTGCAATTACCAGTCTCTCGGTACCACTACTCCCTGAATACATCCACTTGAATGCTACGCTGCGATGCGCTCACTGTATAATTGGCCGGCCTGCAACACCGTAAATTGCTCGACTTGACTTCACGGTACAGATATTTGGCATCTCTGGAGCGCTGATTCGTTGCGAGGCGCTGGAAATTCTTCCGCCCCGGACGTAAACAGTGAGTGCTAAAGTCCAATATGCTTGACAGCAGGACCAAATGCAATAGGAAAGGGTTTCCCGTTGTTCATTCATGGCTCGCATCCTCTTCCTTCTTTCCTGGCTAAACACTGAACGGCGAAGCACGCGCGGCGCCTTCGACTACCGCTCGACTCGTGACAAGGAATTGTTTGATTGGCTCGGCGCAGGCCGAACCCACCCATGGCATCGCCGAAGTGTTCATGTCCAAACTCTAAATCCATGCGAGATCTGAGCTAGGACGAACCGATTCGATGCTTTGCCGTGCGCGCAGCTTACTACTACTGGCGTACATTGCGTGGATTCCGCCAGTAGCGGGTGCTCACCGACAAATCCAAAGTAAACGCGACCAATACGCCCCATCTGCGAATCCCGAGTACTTGGCCTGCTCGCGCAAATAATGAAAGGTATCTAGCCTGAAGCTAAAACCACATCTTACGATGGTGATGTAAGAGTCACGTTTGGATTTTGTCTTTAGCACGTCGGTGAGCACGAGGAAGGGAGGCAAGGGCCGGGCCCCATGGAGGGGAGAGGAATGCAGGTTTGCTTCGCCCTGCAGTATGACTGTACCGGGACCGCAGAGGCGGGTTGCGAACAGTGGTACAGCGGAGTGGAGTGCTGGAGTACGACGGTAGTCACAATCCTACGACCTGAGGCCGTGAAGAAGGCCTTGTGGTACAATGTGATGACGCGCAGACGCCCATGTTGGGGGCTGTTACGCCAAATAGGTGTTCAAGATGTTCTACGTGAGGCTGCAGTAGAGAATGCGAGAGCGAAACAGTTGGTATTAATATTACGGGAAAGGTCAGGAAATCCGTCCTACGCTCTCCCAGTCTACTTCACCGTTTCCATGCATCATCGCCATCACTTCATCGCGCATCCACTCGTATTTCCTATGTGTATCCTACCGAATCCAACCGCGTGTAAACACCAACGCCACAGCATGAAGCTTAGGAGATAATTGGAAATGGGGAATCTTGTGCAAAACCGGGTATTCCAACTGTACCGCCAATGGAACGGATGGGGGCTAACTATGTGTGATAATTGAAGCGACAAAATCAATCTGTAGTCGAAGCGAAGTGAAGAATGGGCATAACGAAGCGCCAGCGATGCAGAACCCCAAGCCTGTCGATATACCCCGCAATTCCATGCAATGTAAACAAGCGTAGACATGCACTGAGACACCGAAAATGGTTCGCTCGAGGCGAGAAGAAGAATGATGGGACAGACGATGCTGACCGCAATGCGTTATGCGTACTGATGATGTTGCAAATGATGTCCGTAAAGGCATTGTGATCGTACTTCGTCTACATGAGGCGTTGAGACGGCGACCCCGTAAGGTGGAGAGCAGTTGTGGTCGTCATCGAAAGTATGCGATGCGTGTGGAGTGGAGCGGTACCAGCTGAGAATGCTCGTATTGTGGATGATAATGTAGTCTAGACGTAGCGGGCATGCCAGTGGTTCTTGTATGGTGCGCAGTTCGCAGCCCAGGGGGATCGCCCATCGGGTTATATGATGCCGAAAGCGGCGGCATGATGTTCTGGTGAAGGTTTTTCCACTTATACATTGAGCGGCTAGCCAGCTTTTCGCTGTTCCGCTTCTCTTGCCCGTCGTAAGATGGCGGCCGCCAAGTGCGTCCTTTGTACATCAGACAATCGTTGCGGAGCGAACGTTGGAGGTGGTTGATCAGACGTCTAGTATGACTGCCATCCTTGCTGAGACTGAGGCTGGCTCATGCCGTACATGCCAGGCTGCTGACCGGCGCCACTCTGGTGTTGCATGAACTGGTGGGGACTAGGACTAGGCTGGTACGGGTTTTGGTCCATGTTGGGGAAGCCAGTGCTTCCCATGGCGTTCATGGTCTGGTACTGCTGAATTGGCGTACCATGCATCGAGCCGCTGCTCTGGGCGTGATGCATCTGGGGCGAGGCGTGCATAGGAGATTGCTGCGGGTGCGGCGACTGCTGTGGTGGCCTTTGGGCATACTGCTGCATGTTGTGCTGTTGCGAAAGTGGCGACGGCTGCGGCGGACCTCCCTGCCACATGTTCGAAGGGGCGTAGCCTTGACCTGGGTGCTGCACTCCAGGGAGAATGCCACCTTGGCCTATACCGGGCGACATGCCTTGCGGAAGACCGAGACTTGGAGGACGGCGGTGCATCTGGTTCGGTACGGGCGTGTGCTGCTGGGCCATAGGCGAAGGAACCATGCTGTTCTGTGGCAAAGATGGTTGACGGTAGGACTGAACACCCATACCTTGCTGGGGCCTCTGTGGGGTCTGAGCGGGCATGCCATATTGATTGCTAGGCATGCTGACGCTGGTAGACGGCATGCGTGGGGACTGCATTGCCTGCGAGACTTGCGATACCTGTCCACCATCGGCAGTCGTTGGACGTTCTGGCTGCGTCGGAGGTTCATGCGGTCGGTTCCACAAATCATCCAGGTACTGCTTGCGGTTCTTGCGCTGCTGTTCGAACTGCTTGTTGATCTCCACTGTCTGAGCAGCTGCGTTCAGAATCTCGCCAGATGGGGAAGGCCTCGTAGTGTCCTGGTAGGGTGCGCCGGCAAGCTCGTGGCGTGGTCTTTGTACGCTGCTGTAGTCTCGAGGCTGCAGGTCAGTCGTTGTACGTTGGTTGTATGGCTCCAGACCACCAATCGGCATGCTGTGTGGCGCTGGTGTCAAACCACCAAAGGGCTGCATAGGGTTCCCCGCAGCACCAAGGTAATCAGCGTTGGCTCCTGCAAAGGCTCCTGGATGAACAAAGGCCATGGCGCTGGCGTGGTTTGCTTCGGCAGCTGCAGCCTCTCTTGCTTTTGCCGCACCTGGGCGCTTCTCTCCTGCCGCGTCTTCTTCTGTGAACCCTTGTTTCCTAGCTTTGCTTTCCCAGTAGTCGTCCCGTACTCTTCTGCCGTTGACAATCAGTCTGCTTCCAAACTGCCTGAACATGGACCTCGCCGTCACGATGGCAATTTGTCTAGAGCGGTACGAGTATGGTAGGATCTCCTGGTGGATTAGATCGTCCTTCTCTGCCTGGGTTGCAATGATCTTGTACAGCGACCTGTTCTTGTTAAAAAGCAGGTACGAGTCGCGGTAGCCGAGAACGCGTGCGCACTCAGTTGCAAGCATGAACAGCTTGTCGCCGCGGTTGGGGACGAAGAAGGTGCGGCAGCGGTACTCGCGGTTCTCAAGGGGATGGCCGGTCTGCGTGACTTTGCGCTCTCCGGCTTCGTCGATTTCGCGGGGGATATACTCGTCGCCTTCAGGGTTGAGCTGGTCGGTGGTGTGATCGCGCACGGTCGGCAGCGCTTTGATGACTGCGGGCTTGGTGGGTGTTGATTTGGCGGAGGGCGACGCCTGCGAGGGCGAGGTCTGCGGGAGCGGTGAGGTCTGCAGTTGCGGTGTCTGCACCGGTGGGGCGATGCCAGCATTGGGTGGAGGAAGCGACCCACGGGTCGGACTGCCAGCAAACGCGACCTTGGCTGACTTTGGCGGGCGGCCGCGCTTTCGTGGTTTCCCATCGCCGTCTGCGTCGGCCGGGTCGCCATGCTGCGCGTCGCCGTAGCTGTTCTCTGGCGAGCGGCTGCGCTTCAGGCCGCGCGACTGTTGCGGTGCGACGGCCTGCGGGCCTGCGAGGACTCCTAGAGGACGTGTCAGCGACTGGATCGATGGCAGAACGGATGCGCCCGGCGGATGTAACGCGCGCCAGTGACGGTGATAGTGATAGTAGTAGCAATGGGGATAGTCGCGTACCTGCGGAGTTGAGGGCAGACGGGTCAATGGTCCCCTGGAGGTCCATGATGCCGTTCCCAATGCTACCATTTGACATGGTATGGGCGGGATGCACTGAGTACATTCCAAGACGGCGCAAGAGCAACCGAGCGCGCGGGCAGTGCGGAAGGAGCGCTCACGACGACGCTCTTAATTGGCGCACGGACTTAATGTGCTGGGGCGCGCAGGGCGGGCGCTGTGACGGGTCGCGACAGGCGGGCGCTGCGGGACGATGGGCATAGGTGGGTGTCGTGGTGTTTAGGTTGGTGTCGTTGTGGATGCGCCTGCACGTTCCCGAGGAAAGAGCGAGGCGGCCAAGAAAGAAGGAACACCCGGGCAGCAGCAGGCCGGGCGTGGGAATAGGACGGCGGAATAACACACAGAACTGCAGTTCGTGCGCAGGCCAGGCGTGCTGGGGAGAGCTGCGGCAGGAGCCAGTCGGTGGGCAGCAGGGCTTTGGCAGTCCACACAGCAGGCGTGTCAGTGCAAGAAGGCTGCGAATGCAAGGTGCTGGGTGTGTGCGGCGGCAGCTAGGCAGGTAAAGGCAGACCTCTGGGCGGGTGCGACGATTGATATGACGAATCGCGGGTGGATCGCCGCCAGTAGACGAGGCAGGTCTTGTCCGTAAGGGTGCGGGAGGCAGCAGGCGAGCGAGTGGACGAGCACTGACGAGTAATGCGCAGAGGCCCGCGAGAGTGAGACGAATAGAGTGCCCGAGCCTGCCTTCACTATAAAGCACCGCGCGCGCTGCCGTTCAGCGCGCCGATTCATGCAGCCACGTGAGCGCAGGCAATGCACGACGGGCGCCCAGGATGGGTATGCTGCTTGCCGCTGTAAGGGTTTCTGAGGGACTGGGATATCAACTGGGATGCGGCCAGAGGGCACTGTCCTGACAGCTTGTCTAATCCACGACGACAGCACCCTCCGAGAGCAGGCAAGCAGACCAGCGCGGCCCGGCCTGGAGTGGACGCGGCTGTGCGCTCCGGGAGGCTGGCTTCCTCCTGCTAGGTTGACTTGAAGCAAGCAGTCCGAGTGCCGGGCTAGCCATTCGGTTCGAAGAGTTCACGCAGACCAGGCGCAAGCAAGCTGGAGAGCCACAGGCCGCTGCGTGATGACACCGAGGGCTGCTCCGCGGCGGGAGCCAGCAGGCTTCAGGCGTGAGGCAGCGGCTTGAGCGCGTCGCCGAAAAGCCACAATCTCCACTTCTCGCTCGAACCCTCTTCCATGCGCTTGCATGTTAGCATGGCGAAATGTCTCTCACGGGCGGATCACTTGCAGCGCCTGCAGCATCGACATCAACACTAAGCGGCCGCCCGCGATTGCGACCGCTAGCTTG
Source organism: Didymella pomorum (assembly GCA_022225945.1). Taxonomy (NCBI): domain Eukaryota; kingdom Fungi; phylum Ascomycota; class Dothideomycetes; order Pleosporales; family Didymellaceae; genus Didymella; species Didymella pomorum. Next base: position 133,761 of record JAKJXN010000043.1, on the reverse strand, counting down.
GATCTGATATTTGGCCCACTCTGCCAAGCAAGGCATGGGCCGACACGAACCAAAGACCCCTCTTTGTCGAGTCCCTCAGCACCTCGCGAGCCACCATGCCCGTCTGAGCTGCCTATCGCGGCCCTCAGCACGGAAAGGGCGAGCAGATGCAGCCTCTGCGAGCACTTCGCCCGTCCTCCACCAGTCACAAGCGCTCTCGCTGCTGATTGAGCAAGGCGGGCATGTCAGCAGGCTGCCTATCGAATCATTGATTGCTAGCTTCCAAGTCCTGCAGCTGCCCAAGACAGACAGAATTGGGACGTGCATAAGCGGCCGTCGTCATGCATTCACGAATCCCCAGTCTATCAGTCCGTCCCGTATCGTCTGGTGACTCCTACCACGCCCGCAACAGAGGTCCTGTCCGCTTATGCTTGCCGCAGCAGCCGGAAGAGGTAGTGTTAATTATTACGTGTGGTCTTGATAGAGCGCCCTAGGCTCGACTGGATATTCCATAGTGCGAGAATGTTTCTTACTCGTATCGACCGCGGTCCGTCTGAGTAGCTGCGCTGATCGGCGAGCACACAATTCACTTCTCACTAGGACATCTGCTAGCCGTCTCGAAACCCGTGGCGGCGCTCATCCTCGAGCGCGTTACCGATGCTCTGTCAGCTTGTGGCAGATGCCATTCCGTCGCTTCGGACTCGCGTCCCTACTGTCTGGCTAAGGTAACCAGTGAAGAAGCCAGTTCGTAGTACCGCCGAGCGATCGAGTTTGTATGGACAGAAGGTTTGGTCAAGTTGACGATCCGTTCCACAAGTACGCCCCGCTCTCCGTCGACAAGGGCGCACATCGATACCCTTGACTTGCCCGTGCTGCCATCGATCTCCCCGTCATACCTTGACTGTGGCTCGCATCCCTTCCGTAGCTCGCGCCACTGAACCCCAGCGGCCCTTGAAACGCCATGGCCGTCTTGCACGCCTGTCGCCATTTGACATTTGTCTGTGCGTCTATAGACGACGCAACTGCGAGGAAAAGCAAACAGACTATATCTCCGGGGCCGTTGTTGAGATGCGGAGGCGGATTATTGTTCTTGATCGAACGAGTCCGCATCCTCAGGCTCACCGGAGAGCATAGGTGCCTGGGGCTGGCGAAGCTTCCCGCTTGAAGCCATCCACCACAATTGACTATGGCGCGTCCATTTCTTTTGACGCGTCCGCTCGAGGCTGTGCGACAATGTTTGAAAGGTTTCAGGGTAAAGCCTGTCAGATGCCTTTTCGGCGCCTTCGGTAACCGTTTAGAACCAACCGAAAATAGTACATTTACGTTTGCCTTTGCGTGTCTGCGAGACATGATCAAAAGGAAAACTTACGTCGGCCCGACTGTTTACAAACAAGCAAGTCTCCTGAGCAGCGGAAAATTGCTCTACGAAAAGCGATGATGGAACAATGACCATGGTGTCGGGTCTGTCTGATAGTACCAGACCATGATCTCCACTTGCCTTTCCTCGGTGAACCTACCTGAGAGATTAATGTCGCTCTCCCCAGGGTGTTGCCTCGCAAAAGTGCCTCGTGCTCTAGCAGGAGCTAGTTTAAGATACCGGCGAAGTCGTGAACGCTCCCAAGGATCTGTCAAACGAACCCTGAACAATAGCGCGCTCGTCGTCTGCACCAGACCACCTACTCTTGCACTCATCGCGTGGCGACGACGCGTAAGTGTGTGCAGAAGAAGCAGGCCGTTGAGATAGCTGTTTGTAGGCTGGAAGCCGGATTCTCGTCGATGTCTTGGCGCGCTATGAGTCTGCCGGGATGCGAATTTGATCATATGATACTGCTCCACTTTATCCTTGAGCTTGCGAGTTGGGAAGGATTAGAGATGCAACTACCCCACCTGAGCTCCTCGGGAGAAGATCATGGCAAGAAGCGAAGCTGCGTGGGGATAAGACTTTGCGATGATTTGATAAAATGTATCGTTTCAGAATTCCGAGAGAGAGGCTCTGTGCCAAATGTCTCAGTTCATGAGTGGATCTTCCGTAGGCAGCGTTATTGTTCGTTTCCGGGACGCGGTCGTAATCCGTTTGGCTGCACGAGCTCAGTGGCAATGGCCTTGGGTTGTACAACTCTAGCGGTGAAGTGTTCTGCATAGTCGCCTATCTCCACAAGTACTTATGGCTTTGATGTTGACTTCGATACCGCGCAATGACAAGACGCTGCATGGGAAAAGAACAGGCATATGCTTGTAGTTTGTTTCATAGCTCCGCCGACTGTGTAAGTCACGCTATCCAGGCGCTGCGATGAGCTCAAGACCAATATGACGCGATGGCGGATTGCGTAGGCCTCGACGCGGAGTGCAGAGGAACTCAAGAGTACACCGGAAGTAGCTCTTTCGCAGAGGTCGAACTGCAAGGTGGCGGCGTGGTGGCCGTAGTGTCATGGATGTTGCCGCCTCATCGACCGTCAGCTTGGAAGCATGCTGCCTAGAACGGACCGGATCCGATGAACCTCACAATAGCCTGGAGAGGGTGTGTTGAATCGAGCTGATCTGAGGCCTAGTTGCAAGGCTTCGACAAGGCTATTGCGTGATGCAATAGGCAAGAGCGAATCAGCGCTCGAAACCTGCCTATGACCAGACAGACAGGAATCATGTGGGAGATCTCTGGACTGCAAGAAGACTTGTCCAGGCTTCAGGCGAAGTTTGGCCCTGTGCATCTGCATCAGATGACCAAGGACACTTCAGGCGGTCTGTCAACAGACAGAAAGTCGCAGCTGGGCGCTTAGCAGGCTTCGAGTGAAGTCTACATTTCGACTGACCCAGGTCTTGAGGATAAGGACAGCCCATTCTTGGTTAGTGCAAGATATGGAGCCCTGCTTGCAAAGTTGGCCACCATAAACGAAGCTCAGCTGGACACACACGAGGCAATAAATCCATGCACCCCGCTTCTTCCGAGTCAGGCGCGTAGTACTGTGCGTCTCAGCTTTTGCCGGCGATTCGAACATTGTGTGTTGTGAATCTGTCTTGTCAGACCTCACTGTCATGTTGATATATTGAAGCTGGGACTACCTACAGTCCAGGGTGTCCTTTGATGTCCAAATGCCATACCGCCATTAACGCCGTGTAAACTCCACATTACCCTTATGGGAGGCGCACCAGGCAGTCTCAAAGATTGCGTCGTCCCAACTCGCCTATTCTCTCATAAGCGGAGAAAGCCCTCGCATTGAGACTCAGCTGATGCTCACTTGCGGCCAGGCGCAAGACCAGGAACGGCGCTGAAGCGCTCGTCACGCTCAGTTTTGAAGAGTAGTTGGCACCAAAACTCCTTGTTGTCGTCGTCGAACCAAGTCCAGAACTTGCCTTCCCTTCTGTCCACTTCGCGCGCTTGAAGCTTGACAGCTACTGTCTCGTATGGCTCACCAGCGACGATGAAGTACTGGTAATTTGGGTCGGGCTCTTCGATCTTCTGTTCGTATGCGCTCATGAATCGGACACGGGGTATTGTGCCTGTGGTGATGTCTGGGAACTGGAATTGGAACAGAAGTCCGTTCTGACGGGTGATAGGGTCGCGAACTTTTGTTATCCGGTATCCCGGGCGGCCGATCTTGATTGTGTTTTTCCTGACCTGCACTCCGGCAAGCAGACCTTGCTGTCCTGCGTCATCCTTCTTTCCTTCTCGCTGCTCCTTTGCAGCACGTCGCGCCAAATTTGTCTGATGCTTCCGGCCTTGTGTGTGGGCTAGATATGAGCCATCATTCTGGTGAACTGTGAGACAAAGGCGACATTCGAAGCTGCCGACGTGGTTCTTGAAGAAGTATGGGTCCTTGTCGAGATCGATGGTCTCAAGCGCGAGCTTTCGCAGGCGCTCTCGTCGGTCGGCATTAGTCGCTGAGCTTGAGGCGACACCGCCGCCACCAAATTTAGAACCTGCGCGGTTCTGTCGGTGTTAGCTATCGTGTTCATGCATGTGCGAGGCAAGGAAACATACCTGGTAGTCCATGATTGCGCGGGCTGAAGCAGTCGAATATCAATCTGGGCGGACGCGCGGCACGTAGAGAGTATACGAAGAGTCGTGTCGTAGCGGATTGGAGTCGTCGGCGGGCAATGTCGTCGCGCGTAGAGGTCGAGGCGTTCGCTCAAGAAATTGTGGAGGAACCGCGCTACTTATGTAAGCACAGACTCTCAAGGCAGGCACGACTGCCTGCTTTCACGTGCACGAACAGTCGAGCAAAGTCACACTCGCTGATTGTGTTTCCAGGCAGGAAATACCCTTGAATTTACGTGAAAGTGCTGTGTTCGAAAGAACTCTTGGATCTTTACTGACATCAAGGTCTGCTGGACAGGTTACTTGGAGCGCGACCATGGCAACGGATATCTATATCGGCAAACGACTTTCTTTCGATGGTCAACTTTGCACAATTCGATTTCGTGGTGCTGTAGCAGGCACGAAAGGAGAGTGGCTAGGTGTCGAGTGGGACGATCCTACCCGTGGAAAGCATTCTGGTGAACACCAAGGCCATAGGTACTTTGGATGTAATACTCGGCGACCCAGAAAATGATCACCCAAAGCTGACTCTAAGCCAGGCCTCAGAACACATGCAACGGCCGGATCCTTCATCAGACCAACACGTAAACCGGATGCTCCACGCTCATTTATTGAGGCGTTGAAGGCCAAGTACGCAGATGATGACTTCGAGGATCCAACTGTGCAAGTGGTGTTCGTCACAAAGGAAGGCAACAACGCACACTTGAAGAAGGACCCAGCAGCGAGAACCAATCAACCAATTCGATTCAACGGCAAGGTTGCAGAAGAAGTGGGCTTCGATAAGATCAGAAAGCAGCTCGCGCAACTGGAAGAGCTCAGATATGTCATCCTGGACGGCTTGCGCATGTGGAGGCCTGAAGTTAGGCAAAGTGTGAGATCAAACGGGGAGCCAGAGTGGCCTCAAGGACACACAGACATCAAGGATGCGTGTCCAAAGACGTACGAGCTGGATCTTAGTAGGAACCTGTTCGAAGAGTGGAGAGAAGTTGCCGCTGTTTGCGAGCAACTAGACAAGCTAAGAAGCCTCCGTGTTGACGGGACACGGTTCAGAGACACATCACTTACACAAGTCGAACTTGAGCGCTGTCGCAAGATCTTCGCCAATATAACGACGCTCAAGCTCGAAGATGATCTACTGCCATGGGAAGACCTTGTCAGCATCACACAACAGTTCTCTACCCTCACGACTTTTTCAGCATCAAGCAACTTCTACTCAAGTCTGACACCACATACCCTAAACGCAACAATTACCGACCTTACACTGGAAGAGAACCTCTTCCCCTCTCTAGCAGCCCTCGAGCCACTGACAAAGATGCCAAACCTCCAACGACTCGTCCTGAAATCCAACAAGATCTCTATCATCGGCACACCAGCACCCATCTTCCCCACCACCCTCAAAGAAGTTGACCTCTCCTTCAACGAAATAGCAAGCTGGTCTTTCATCGAATCCCTCGCGCACGACTTCCCCGGCCTAACCAGCCTCCGCGTCTCGCACAACCCTCTCTACGAAGCCCTCCAATCGCCAGACGGCCGTGCTCTGACCGCCGACGACGGCTACATGCTGACCCTCGCCCGTCTCGGGGCGCTCAAGACGCTGAATCACAGTCCGATCAGTGACAAAGAGCGACTCAATGCTGAGAGCTATTACCTCTCACTGATCGCGAAGGAAGTGCAGTTCGCGCCTGAGAACATGCGCGACCAGATTTTGGCGAGCCATCCGAGGTATGAGTGGTTGTGCGGAGAGTATGGTGAGCCGGATATCGCGCATGGTGCGAATAAAGTCAATCCGAATTCGCTTGCGGCGAGGCTGTTGAAGGTCAGGTTCTACCTTGCAGATAGTAAAACGGAGCCGAGGGATGTGGAAATCCCGCTGAGTTGCACAGTGTATACGGTTCTGGGTATCGTGGGCAAGCTATTTCGTGCTGTGCCGCGGGACTGCAGGCTCGTGTGGGAGACCGGTGATTGGATGCCAGCGCGGAAGACGATGGCAGAGGTGGAGGATGAAGAGTGGGATTCTGAAGACAGCGAGAGCGAAGCAGCGACAAGCAAGGTGATGCGCGAAGTCGAGATCACGCCTGGAACGAGACCAATCGGCACGTGGATTGATGGTATGGAAGCTACTGTGAGAGTTGAGCTGAAGGGCCGACAGTAGCGATGCGCAGGAATGAATCGATCGTCAATGTATATGATGTGATGCAAGACGGTCTATGTGGCGGAGAGCGCAATCCGGCCTTGCAATGTATACCAACAGAAACACACGACACGCTCCAATGGACAAAGTACGACACGACACGTTTCTACCTCAGAGGCAGCTCGGTCTTGGACTCGAAGCTGTACCTGAGCCATTCTCCAACAGCCCTCAAACTCTCCCATCTTACGCTCTCGTCTGCCTCCTGCATGAGCTCCATAACCCTGGCCTTCAGACCCAGCTTTTCTAATTGTTGCCTCTTCTCCGGCACCTCCTTGACCAGGCATGCAACATCGTTGCATCCAATAGCCAACACCTGCTTGTCGTTCTCCCAGCTCTTGGACAAAATATCGGCAAGCTTCTTCGGAAGTTCGCCCTTGTTGTCGTCCAGGATTTTGCGGGCATTGTCGCGCCAGAAGGTGGGGTTGCGGTGAGGGGGGGACCAGCGGAGATGGCCAGACTGGAGCTCTGCAGCGTACTCGTCAAACGTGGTCTGTGTCTTTGTGTACTCCTCGAGCGTGTCTGTGAGATTTTTGAGGTCCTCGAGAGCGTCCTCGTCGGTCAAATGGCGTGACTTTAGGCTGTTCAACAGAGCCGGAAGGCGAGCGAGAACGGCAGTAGGCAATAGTGTTTGACGATTGGTTGTCAGCAGGTTGACGAGGGTCGAGAGCAGTAGACGGGTCGTCTTCTCCTTGGGAGAGACGCGTAGAAGGCCAGTGTACAGGACAACGATGTCGTGCTCACTACAAACAATTAGCTGCGTTGAGATGAACAGTGGAAGGGGGAACGCACTCTTGCAGGCCATCACCAACTAGCTCGCCCTCAAAGCTGAGCTGCCAGATGACGAGCAGAACGTGATAAAGCAACTGCAGACCTACACCGCCAGACAGACCACTGTCTCCAGCGCTGCGAATGCTTCCTCCACCACTGTAAAGGGTCGAGTCGCGGTCATTGTTCGACCCTGCTGCTGAGCGCAGGATATCAAACAATGGGTCGAGTGTCTCCTTCCTTTGCTTCCAGAACAAATCCCTGGCTTTCGAGCTGCGAAGAACGGCGGAGAACTCGCGCACAGCAATGTCCTGAAGCCCAGCATCTGACGCCTTTGCCAATGTGGAGAGGTAGCTGTACAGCTGTGGGAGAGCCTCGTCAAGCTGTGTGGTGTCTTTAGATGGTGTCACCACAGCGTGCGAAATAAGCCCGGAGAGAACCGAGGATGCCAGCAGAGGGACGGACTCTTCGTTGTTCGAGGAAGCCTTCAGCAGCGGCAGGAAGGGCTTGTAGGGAGCAGCGTGCTTGATGAGGGCCGATGTGAGTGCGGGGATATCTATATGAGTGTTAGCACTCTGCACAACAAACAGTAGCTGCGCGAAGCCCTCATACCCTCAATGATATCGCCCAACAGCACCAGCATGTAGTGGATGATGTCCTGGCGCTTTGCTGCGGCCTCGAAGATGCTCTGCGACCCCTCCCCACCCAGCAGCAGCGTCACGAAGCTGTCAACATCGGACTCAATTGTCTGCTTGCGCTGCTCCTTGCGCACCTTGTCAATTGACTTGATCTTCTTCAGGTCTTCGTCGGTGATCGTCTTGGCGCGCACGGCGCCCTCCCATGATATTGGCCGCGCACGGATGTTGTTTTGGATCGAGGTGAGATACGTTGGGGGGTCGAGCGACGACATGTTAGAGACCGACTTCGAGCTAGCAGCGAGGGTTGCGGTCGAAGAGCTGCGGAGCTGTGCAGATGTGATGTTGTGCCTGGGTTATCGTGCATCGCACCAAGCTCTGGAGATGACGATGATGCCCCGTGCTTCTGCGCTAAGAAATGTGGGGCCTTGAGTTTGATATTCTTTTGGAGAGTCGGCGACGGCAACAACGCCCCCTGGACGTCTGAACCATCAAAAACATGGAGTACTTCAGCTTGAAGAGATCTACCGTCGCCGATCGCGGCCAGGCCAACCTGTCAAGCAAGGTTTACGTGCGGTCAACAAAAAGTGGCAAGGTCCAGAAGATTGTGAGGGAGCTGTACCTACGACAAGACATCCCGTGCTCGTCGAATCTATGCAGGGAATGTCTGGAGATCGCTCCCACCGACTACTCAAAGAAAGGTTGGTTCTGATTTCTTGTTGTAAGGATACATCTGATTTCAAACAGTTGCGCCCTTCGTACTTTCAGACACACCAGCAGGATCCAAGAACTTCCCAAATGGCCAATATCTCGTTCCAGACACCAACGCCTTCCTGACCGGAATGGACTTGTTCGAGGTTGAGACAGCTTTCCACGATGTTATAGTACTGCAGACTGTGCTCGAAGAAGTCAAGAACCGATCTCTACCACTGTACCACCGGTTGATCGCCTTGACGAAGAACGAGGGAAAACGCTTTTATGTCTTCTTCAACGAGTTTAGACAGGAAACTCACATTACCCGTGACCAGGGTGAAACCATCAACGACCGCAATGATCGAGCTGTCAGAAGGGCCGTGCAGTGGTACAACCAGCATATCACGGATGCCGTAGCTGCACGAAGCAAAAAGCAGACGCGCATTCCCACTGTAGTCATGATCACAGATGACAGGGATAATTTGCGCAAGGCAAAGGCAGAGAAGGTTCCGGGCGTCACATTGTCCGACTATGTGTCTGGGCTCGAGAACGCAGATGAGCTTCTAGACATGATCAGCGCTGCACAGGAGCAAAGAGAGGTTCGCTCGAAGAAGCCGGAAGTCTTCTACCCAGATCACTTCTCGATATCCAAGATGATGACCGGCGTCAAGGCCGGCACCATGCACCAGGGCATATTCAACGTCTCACAGTACAACTATTTGGAAGGCTCAGTACACGTACCGGCATTCGACAAATCACTGATCATCTTGGGTCGCGAGAACAGCAACCGAGCCGTTTCTGGGGACGTAGTAGTGGTAGAAGTCCTTCCCCGCGATCAGTGGAAAGCACCATCGACGAAGATCGTGGAGGAAGACACTGTGGCCAAAAATGACAACGCCGAGCAAGAAGAGGGCGAGAATGTCGTGAGCGAGAGGGAGAAGAAGGCACTGCAAGAGGAGGTCAAGCGCGCACATGGACAAAGCACCGAGGGCAAGCCGCAGCCGACAGCTCGTGTTGTGGGCATTATTAAGCGCAACTGGAGGCAGTACGTGGGTCACATCGATCGTGACTCAGTACGGTCGACAGCAAAGACGAGCAGGCAGCAGCAAACCGTCTTCCTTGTGCCTATGGACAAGCGTGTTCCGAAAATCAGGATACGAACTCGTCAAGCTGGCGAGCTTCTCGGTCAGCGTGTCTTAGCGTCTATTGACTCTTGGGAGAAAGACTCAAGATACCCCGTTGGCCACTTCATTCGGTCGTTGGGCGAGCTGGAGTCTAAGGGTGCCGAGACAGAAGCTCTGCTCCTAGAGTGGGATGTACAGTATAAGCCCTTCCCCAAGACTGTTCTGGATTGCCTGCCTGCTGAAGGTCATGACTGGAAAGTACCCGCAAATTCAGAAGACCCAGGGTGGAAGGGGCGACAAGACCTGCGCGACTTGATCGTCTGCAGTATTGACCCTCCTGGTTGCGTCGATATAGACGATGCACTACACGCAAGGAAGCTGCCGAATGGCAACTACGAGGTCGGTGTGCATATTGCGGATGTGTCGCACTTTGTCAAGCCAAACAACGCCATGGACAAGGAGGCCAGCCAACGTGGCACAACAGTTTACCTTGTGGACAAGCGTATTGACATGTTACCCATGCTTCTCGGAACAGACCTCTGTTCGTTGAAGCCGTATGTCGAGCGCTATGCCTTCTCTGTTATCTGGGAGGTCAACGAGAAGGCAGACATCATCAAGTCAGAGTTCACCAAGTCCGTCATCCGCTCGAGAGAAGCATTCAGCTACGAGCAGGCACAACTGCGAATCGATGATGCTTCGCAACAAGATGAGCTCACAACGGGCATGCGCACGTTGCTCATGCTTTCTCAGAAGCTGAAGCAGAAGCGCATGGACGCCGGAGCACTCAACCTTGCCTCGCCCGAGGTCAAAGTACGGTCAGAGTCAGAGACCTCGGATCCTGTTGACGTTCACGTGAAGAAGTCACTGGCCACCAACTCTCTCGTCGAAGAATTCATGTTGCTCGCCAACATCAGTGTCGCTGCACGAAATTACGAAGCCTTTCCACAGACCGCTCTACTCCGTCGCCACGCTGCGCCTCCTAAGTCCAACTTTGAAGAGCTCGCAAACCAGCTGAAGGTCAAGAAGGGACTCGAGTTGAGGAGCGACAGCTCTGGTGCGGTGGCAGACTCATTGGACAAGTGTGTGGACCCCAATAACCCGTTCTTCAACACGCTTGTCAGAATAATGGCCACAAGATGCATGATGTCGGCAGAGTACTTCTGCGCAGGCACACAAGCGTACCCCGAGTTCAGGCATTATGGTCTTGCGAGCGAGATCTACACCCACTTCACATCTCCCATCCGTCGCTACGCCGATCTGGAAGCTCATCGACAGCTTGCCGCCGCCATCGAGTACGAGCAGCTGGACGCCAGTCTGCATTCCAAAGCCAAGCTCGAAGCTGTCTGCAAGAACATCAACGTTCGCCACCGCAACGCGCAGATGGCCGGACGTGCATCGATCGAGTACTACGTTGGCCAAGCACTGAAGGGCAAGGACATCACCGAAGAAGGCTTCATCATGAAGATCTTCTCCAACGGTTTTGTCGTCTTTGTACCCCGCTTTGGCATCGAAAGCTTGATTCGTCTGAGGGATCTAGCCACGCCCGAGCCGGAGGCTGAATTCGACGCTGATAACTACCAACTGGACATCAAAGGTGACATCAACAGGAGCGTGGAGCTGTTCGAGAGGGTCATGGTCAGGATTACCGATGAGTTGGAGGAGAGCACTGGAAAGAGGAAGGTCAAGCTTACTCTGGTGTAGAACTCCAGGATGGGATAGTAGGGCTGGCGATCGCCCGTCGCAGTAATTCAAATTCAAACTATTGAGTCAACGTTCATGTGAAAGCTGCTGTCCAGATCTGGAGTGCGAATATGCTGCTTGATGTCATATCACCAGACAAGATATCGATATATGGCTTGTAAAGCCACGATTACGCACTTCACACCATCCCCAGCTTCGTAGTGCAGATCATATCAGCTCGAAGCGAGAGGCTGTCAGCTGAGTACAGCTTCGGTCGAATGCACCAAATACGGAAGAGGCGGGCTCCCCGAGCGGCGACTGCTGCGTTGGTGGTGAAGAAGCTGGAGAACTATTCCCTCCATCACAACGTCTGCCCGCAGCTTGTGGAGCCTCCTGTTCTTTCGAGTTTCGATCAAGATGCACAACCTGCCCCGCAAGAATCGCAATAAGATGGCTTCAGCTGCGGTGAGCCTCCTCAAGCTTTGGGACTTCGAAAACTGGTGACATCCTTCCCTCCATCACCGCCACGGTTGCAGACAGCCGTCGTATGCAAACACGGCCTTCACAACGCGCTCTCCCATCGCAATGACGTCTCGCGCACGATCCACAGGAAGAATTCACTACCTCACGATCTGCGCCACACATACGGAAAACTAGACCTGGAGCCCTCCCCCAGCCCCAGCAGTCCTTACAACCCTTCTTCCAAACCACTGTACGCGGCCGGCCGTTGACCCATTCTGCATCGCCCTGCGGCGCATCATGCTTTGCGGCCGCGATGCCGAATTGTCCCTACCCGTTGCGGAGCAACCACCCCGTCATTCAATGTGATTGCGCAGGCTTCGTGCATTGCCGCTACGAGCTGCATGCTGCGTCCCAGAACAAGTCCAAGGATTAGATTTACCACTATGGGAGACCAGGGATCCGGGGCGCAGGAGAGTTCGATTGCGCATGTTTGGTTCGATGGGGCGCTAGTGCTGTAGCGCGGATCATTCGCCTTCCTTTCTTGAGGCTTGGGGCGCGGAATAAAGTTCACGGCGTGACAAATGGGCGATTGGTTGCCTGTGCTGTGCGGCTTGGAAAAGGTACGGGAAGGACCGAGCGGTTCGCGAAAGGCTGAGGGACGTTTGATGCTGGGAGGGTTTGGTGAGCTGTGCGCGGTGTTGTGAGTTCATGCGCCACAGGAGTAGTCGCGGTGAAGGCTCGCCTGGAGACGAGGTTGCGTGGACTTGCACGCGGCTGGCGGCAATCTCGTTTGCATAAGTTGAAACAGCGATTTACAAGATCTGGGTTCTGGTGCAAGTTTGCTTGCATGTTGCCGTGGAAGATCTTGAGCAGTAAGATCTGTGTGGCGTTTTATATAAAGTCTGATTACGAGGATATTCGACATGTCTATCTCTGATCGCTGCGATTGTTGGGCTTGATGTTTGTTCTTGCGGTGAGACGCGTGGTTTGTAGAGCCACCTCCTGACTATTTGATGGTTACACGCGCGGTGTTCTGTACCTGCATGAACGCAACCACCAGCAAAATTGTCATACGATTCAGGGTGAAGCCAAGTTCCGTCCACCTGTTCGGAGGAGCGAGTCGCGGCGCAAGTCCGGCATGAAGAACTGGAGAATCGATATTCAACTGCATCGGTAAAGAGCGGTGAACTCGTACACTTCGTCATGGAACATCAGTCCAACGAGCGTTCCTGAGCTAGTTTGCTAGCTGCGTAAGGCCAGCAAACTTGCGATTCATATCCACAGCAAGAACTTGATGGACACGACGATTTTTATCTTACGAGCCGCATCGTCATCTCGGAACCGTTAAATGTCACGATATGGCTTGGGATAGTTATTGAGAGCGGCACGTAGCGGTGCAATTTGTGCACCGGATGAATGTTGGAGTTCAGTGCAGGCATGTCTGACGAGGCCAATAGAAATTCTTGCAATTGCACGACCCTCCTGGTGGTGTCTTTGCCGATGCGTTGCCGGTTCTACAATGCTATTCGGGACGGTCAGCTGTTGAAGGAGTTCTGGAGGTTGGCAAGGCCTGCACGCTTGCATCCAGTCCTGACGTCTAGCAGTCGTGGAGAACGCCGATCAATTGCAAGTGCAACGCTATCAAGGGCCTTGGAAACGGTCTTTCGCAGCATGGCACATCGCAGGTGTGATTGGCCGGTTATCAATGCACTTTGCTCGCTCGATTCCTTGACACCTTCTCCATTGGTGCAGCGGCGGTTCGCAATGTTGGAGGACCGGTTCACGCAAGCTGAGAGCAGGACACCACCCTTTCTCAATATCCGAAACTCCTGATGAACGATACGAAAGATGCGAGCAGCGTTCTGAATGGGTTCTTTCCATCCCGCGCCACCAGAATGACGACCATCCACTAAGTGGGCCTTCTCGCTTGATGGCGTTGACGATCAGGTCCACGTGCAGGCAGGCACTTTAGCCAGTCAGCTCATCCCTGCACAATCCAGGAACAAACTCTACAAAATCTACGGATCCAGCGGCAATGGCGCGAGGTCCTGTCATTCCCATGGGTCCATGGAGATCATGATGAATCCTATCATCAATGGCTGCTTGCTCTTTGCTATGTAGTGCTTCCTCTGCGCTGCTGAACTCTGTATATGGTGATGGGAATACACTTTGGCTAGCCTGCTGTCCACGAGACAGTCACCTTCAATCAACACGATTGGGAGGTCGCCTGACTGAGCTCTCGTGAGAGGCAATGATTGCGAGACAGGCACAAAGATTTGAGATTGCAAAAGTTGCACCGAAAGAAATGGTGATGTTCTTGCTGCCCTGACTCCAACGGGATATTGATTACTCCTTTGAGCATGCAGCGCCTCGGCCATTTCTCGATGCGTGAATGGCTGTACAAGTTGGTTGCATTGGCAAACATTCAGGCCAAGAGCCAACAGACCTTTGGCTAGCCGGATCGTGGCAGCCAGAGACGAGACGGAGCCAGGTCACTGTGTTGGTATCGATAGTGAGCCGTGGTGCGGAAGTCGTCATCAAGCTGGAATTCAGGCCCCTACGGAAGTGTTTCAGCTGAGCCGCCTGTCATTCGCAAAAATGAGACATGAGGACTGCAATTGGCCGCGTTTCAAATGGCCCCCAAGTGAGGCAGAGAACGATGTAAGTAAGCACAGAGTGACCTGGCAAACTGCCGACCAAGCAACTGGTCAAGACTGAGAACTCGTCAGTGCGTTCTGCAATGATCAGTTGGTTTCCTGCAGGAGAAAGCCGTTAGAGCTAGGGTATAATGCACGCGTTATCAGCATGCTCTATCGTCGGCTCACATCACCGTCATAACGTGCTGCGTCGTCATCTCGGAATGCGCTGCGCAATGAGCTGCTGCGTTCTCGATCTTGTTGTTTGCTCGTCCAGAACGCCCACCTCCCAGGTGTCTGAAGCTAAGAAAGCAGGTATCGCGACGGGACGCACCTAGAGCCCGCTTGCGAACGGGATTGGATCCAGCTGTCCGTGTCATGTAGTCGACGCCAGACTCGAAGAGCGATGGTGCTGTTTCGCAGATCGACGTGGTGCCAGTGCACCGTCTGAAGCGAGCAAGCTCCGGCGCCCTCAAGTCCGAGCTTTTGCTTGTCTTGTTTAGACCACTCCTCCGAACAAGCAAGGAGACGCTCGAAAAGAACTGCGGGATGGCGCAAACAGGTGCGCTGTCAACCATGGAGGTCGGCCTTCGTGCTGCAGCGCTGCAGCGCAAATGCTTCGCATTGGTGCGGCGGCCGTCAGCAAAATCTCGGAGTGAACAGCACATTCACGCTGGCTGCTCAACAGCGCCACGTCTCTCCCAGGCACTGGAAACTGGCGGGAAGGAGCAACTGCCTATCGCGGACGATGCACCATCTCAACGGCGGGGTGAATTCAAGGCAGGCCAAATTAGCTTGACCATGGTCGACCCTCTAGTGTCATCCTCACCGATATTTCAGAGCCTTTACCCTACTAACAGACTTTGCAGCCCACCATCAGGTAGCTGCACTGTGTACCTGCATATCGCCCCAGGCCAAGATCCACCACCGTGCACCGTCTCTACAAGCTCAAGTGTCTCCCCTCGCTCGGTGCGCCTTCGCTGCTTCTTGCCGAACGAGTACTCTTTGTTCTTTCTCGTTTCGCACGCTAGTCACATACCACAACTGCCTCCCGGGGTCTGGTGGAGCGAGCCACACACGCATGACCAGGTCTCCGCCTTCTGAGCCCCTCCGCCTGTCCCGCAGTAATACTACTATATCCGTACTGCCCTCCCAGGTCCAGGTCGGCAGTCACGTCGGACGATTGTTTCTCGTTCCATATCCTCCGATTGCACCTGCGATCCACCATGGTCAAGACCCACTGACCGCTCTGTCATTCCTTCCATTCTTATCCGGGTCGACTTCCTTCTGACCACCGGCACCTGCCTCTGTCGATCCACTTGGTCAACCTCGCCGCCTGTCGTTCAACTTTGTTCTGACTTTACTGTCGTGTTCACACTTCAGTGTCTAATATCAAACAACACTATTACTACCTCGTGAGGATAGTATCACATCGCCCCTACCATGGACGAAACAAAGCTCTACATCATTCTGGGCGCTGTCCTGGGCACACTGGTCCTCACCGGAGTTTCAGTTGCAGTACTCTTTTGCTGGAAGCGTAATAAGAGAAGGGTACGCGGCTTCTCTCTCCGTGCGGTCACACCTCTGGACGACTCGGTCTTCGAGTCGTGGCGGCGACCCAGCGAACATGCACAACGCAACGAAAAGTATGGCATCCGGCCAATGCATTCGGCGGTTGTTCGTCACGAGATGTCACCCACCATGTTCGAGAAGGAGTTGGACCTCTACGATCATCCAAGATCGCCATCACCAGAAGACATCTCTCCTCCCCGGCAGTCGCCAAGAGACTCGATACGCAAGCCGGAGCGGGCGCGGAGAAAGTCGAGTGTCGTCTCTTCCATTGCCGATCGACCTCCAACACCCTACTCGCCGACTTCGACGACCAGCGACTTCGTGGTTGGCTCATATGGCTCACGCAAATCGATGATCCGTCATCAGCCTTCGATGTCGGAGACCTCTGCCTTCAGATTCGACTTCGAAGCAAACCACGAGGCCCACCAAAAGAAACCCGAAAACTGGGTTTGAGCACTCGCACATTCCTGGGGACTACCATGTGAAACCTTTAGCACGAGCAACTATCGGAAGAAGCACCATTACCGACTGGACGGTTGGCTCCCTGCAGGGCAACTTGACACTCCGAAGCGTACAGAGACTGTCATCCCTCCATCATCGATCACAATCGACCCCGCTGTACGACTGTGCAACCCACCACCAGCCAGCGTCTCCGCCTGTCATCACTTGACAGATTAGGCTTCCACTTTACACTTTCACGACAGCATATGACTTTATCATCCGGCGTTTGGGAACTTTGCATCTGTGATACCAGACATTTTGTCACCTACACAGGCCTCGGCCTCTTTTTCCTTTGCGTTTCGCCAGTTGCGAACCAGATTATTACAGGTGGGCTAGATGTCACACCGCGGGTTGGAAATGTTGCAACGCAACAAGCAAGGGAGTCATATATCTAGGTAGCAGATACACTGCGAGCAGACGCTCAATTGCAGGCGAACAGAATGAACACCACTGTACCATCACCACACCGTTGCACTCTTGCTCAGCCTTATGAACCTGTGACATGGCAGTATGCCCAGCGGCCCAACATCGTCTGTCCGTCGTCTCATGGTACCGCTCACCGCCAGTCCCGTCGTCCACCCCTTAGATCTCGAACCTAATCGCCAAACCATGATGTTCCCGCAATTGCGTGCCGGCCCACATCGCTCCCATCAAAAGTATTGGGAAGCTAAACGCCCGAAGCGGAGCAAATGCTCCGCAGTCAGTCACCACATATGCTCGGTCTCGCAACCAGGCTCGTAACCAGGACCACCCCACAATGTCGTGCAGTCGTGATACACTTGGCTTGGAGCTTTGTGGGGGTGCGGCGTGGCCACTAAGCGAGAGAAGCATGGAAAGGCCAGCCACATGTTAGCGCCACATCGATGTGAAAGTCGAGCCACGACAAAGCAACTCTGGGTCAACAGCTGTCACCGATCCGCACAGACGCAGCGCACCGAGCACGTATCAGCTCTTGCCCAGCGCGACACCATCGCATTGACGATCCACGCCCCTTGACCGGTTCACAACTCGACCGTTCACCGCTTCGCCCGCTTCGCACCGCTCACGCGCAAACCGCCGCCGCAAGTGCATCTCCACCCCGCTCAAACAAACGCGTCGCCGCGTCCCGCACACGACCATACCCATCCGCCAGCCCACACCTCACTATGGAATTCGTACAAGGTACATCACCAACACTGACTGGCCGCATGCAATGTATTCACGAGACACAGACTACGTTACCCTGCTGCCGCGGCTGCTCCCGCCGTCCATCGCAAGCCCACTGCTCACCTTCGTCACGACGCTATTCGGCATCTCGCGCACGCTACAAACCCACCTCACGCCTTTTTTCATCCGGCTCATCAACCAACCTGATGCCGCATCGATCCTCGTCGTCGTAGCCGCGCTGTTCATCAGCTTCAAGATCCTGGACATGATGTACCGGGCAGTTTTATTTTGGGTGAACCTGGTGATTCGTCTGGTGCTGTGGGGCGGCGTTGGGCTGGTCGGCTTGTGGATTTATAACAGGGGTGTGGATGGGTTTGTGGCAGATGTGCAGGAGTTGGCGCAGAGGTGGGCGGGTGAGTATGAGAAGTATAGTGGCGAGGTCAAGAGGTATCAGCAAGATCAGGAGGCGCAGATTAGGTTGCAGGCCAAGCAGCAGGGTGGGCGCAGGGGATGGCGGTAGACGCTGAGGAGGGATATGAGGTTGGATAAGATATGGAGATGGAGGTGATAAAGACACGATTCATGGATTATGACTGTACAGTTTGAACAGGCGTTGTGTTGCATTACAGTGGCGTAGGGTATTCTTAAAAGTTGGAGTGAATTGGAGCTACAAGTAGATCGGACAAGATCCGTGTTCAGCGCGTTGTGCACCGCTCGAGCCTCGCCACCACCATCTGTTCAGTAGCCGAACGAACGGTCAAAGCCACTCTGACCTGGTCAGGACAACGCTGCCCACATATCAGCAAGATTCGTCAGGAGGGCACCTAAGACGATGGCAGGCACCCAGGTCTTGCCTACACCACCAATTGCCCCTATGGCACCACCTCACTTGATAGCTGAGGTAGTCCAGCAGATAGCTCGAGACCTTAGGTTTGCGGATATTTGGCGTTGCAGGCAAGTCTCAAGCGCATGGTACCTTGTATGTGTCCCAGCCACTCAGAAGCTTCAGCTGGCTGTACAGTGGAAGCTGCCACATCAGATCTGCGCTGGGAGGCCTGAGCCTGTTGAAGCCCACTTGATGAATGAGGACTGCGTGAGAATGGGTGAAGTGGCTGATGTTATTGGGGAGCAGTTGGAGAGGGCGCCGTGGGAGATGAGTATTCAGTATACGGCCTTGCCACTGTATGACTGGGGCAATTGGGATAGAAGTGTTGCACGTGTACAGCCTTGTTCCTAGAAATTACTTCTCTCAGCGTAAATTATCTATACTATCGCCACGGCACCCGGTGGACTCACCCCCCCCCCCCCCCTCAACGTTAAGCGACACACTACAAAAAAAGAAACTCCATCTCCTCTCCTCTCTACGTCTCTCCGCCAACCGCTCCAGATCGAAGCTCTCCCCAATCGGACAGCCCCAGCCACTCAACAGCACCTCGTGCAGGCTCACTCCAAAGCGGTTCTCGCGCGGACTAGGCCACGCCTCGTACGCCACTGTATCGCTTGCAACAGCCGCGAAACCGCTGTTCCAATGCCATTCTATCATCTCTTCGCTCGCTTCGACGCCGATGCTGGATCGTGTCGGTCTGTGAGGCAAGAGCGCTTTGTCTGCGGTAGAGAGGGTATTGAAGGCAGCCAGCCAGCCTGTGCGGATGAAAAGGATGTCGCTTGGGCGGAAGACAACGGCTTGAGCAGCAGCGACGGCGAGGAGGTCTGCGAGCGGAATGTTGTGGGGCACTGAGGCGAAGGGGTCGTAAGGGATCCTGTTGGATGAGGCCCAGGATGCCCAGTCGAGGAGGACGCCTCGGCCGGTTATTGTCTTTTTTGCGGCAGCTGGAGTGCATGTCAGTCTGGTGATGCGACTTGTAAGAACATTGTTGTGTCGCTTTCTGAGATCGGAAGGTTGCGACGTCGAGAAGAACCTACATTGGATACCGAGCTTTGAGTTGGCTTCCGGGCCTGATATATCGCTCTGCTTCACTCCGTTGTAGTACTGTAATGTTTTCTGGTAAGGATAGTGGCGTAGCGCGTCCCAGTGGCTCGAACCTTGTTGCCAGAGCAATCATTGTTATCTTTCTTCTCCTACGCACTTTTGTCTCCTCTCAGATCTTCCACGGCACTAATTGGAAAGAGCAAATATGGTGTCTGGCCACGCAAACTTTTCACCTAGACGAGCTCTCTTCACCTGGCGTATCTACCAGCTTGCTCTGTACGGCCTCCACGTTGTCGCGCAGAACCTGCATGAACTGTCCCAAGGTTACACAAACCGTGACTTCTGCCGCATCTACGGTCACGATCGTTGTCTCGTGGCTCCAGTACTCAGTGCCGATCTCGAAGACCAGCTGCTGAACTGCGGGCCTTGCGATTGACATGCTCTCCCAGCTTTAGCTCGTCCCTTGACTCAGCTTATCAATACGTGCGAAGCTGCATCCATTCCACCAACAAGTGTGAGCGAGTCTAGCAGTGAACTCCCAAAAATCCTCGTGATCCTCGTGGGCACGACAGATACCTTTGAGCGCAGGATGGATACAATGGACGAGTTTGCCGATATCTGCAAGAATTGGATGAGGCTTCATGCTTTGCCCGTAGCGGTGAGCTCAGAGAGACAAAAAATGATCTGCCATTCAAATCCAATCTTTTCGTGGCGGCCGTTGAGCCTCAGGCTGTAATCGTGATAGGTCTCGACTCTGGTAAGGATCTGGCTTCCTTTGTCTGCAGCTGTCGTTTGAAGGAAGAGGAACTCGCGGAGCCTTGGGTCGTTGCCTGGTAGGCATGCGGTCCAGGTCTTGCACACTCGCTGACACCGAATGAGATCGAAGAGTGACAGGTTGCGAAAGACTATCTGCAGTATCTCGGAGGAGACTGCGGCGACCCAGCAGTGCGTCGTCACCGCATCTGATGTTCTGACCGCCATTTCATGTTTGAGTGATGACGGAAGGATGGGGCTGCAGCGAAGGAACAGGGAAGAAGGGTGAGAGACGCAGGTGCTTGCTAGGAAGTGAGAGTAAAGACCAACATGCCAAACAAATCTTCTTATTTGAGGACATCGCGACCCAAGGATGCTCTTACCCTTACAATACCTATGATATTTGAGCATCGAATCCACTTTAATGGCTGGATACGTGGGTAAACGCGATGCATTATGTGACCGCAAGTGTTTCTTCTATAGCCAGGGTCAAAGAAAGGCGAACGGAAAGCAGGTTGTATCGCAATCCACGTCATTAAGCAACATAGATTTGGGTTGTCCAAAGAAGATGATAAAGACGCCTGCAATTCGATAGAAGTACCGAATGCCTCGTCCAATCATGTCAATTCTCGAGATTACGCTAACGCCCGCGGGCATCCGCTCTGCGCTGCCGCGGCAGATGGCATGCCGTATTCGAGCGTGCTCCTGTGACAGCTTACCTCAGTGCTCACGCTGCTCCTTTGCGTCTGAGCGTCCAGCATGCTGAAGACGCTCCACACTCGCTTTTCATAACAATGGCCGCAGCACCAGGCCAAGACGATCCCTTCAGAGACCCTTCTCTCGCTCCTCAGCAGCAACCACTGCCCACGGGTGCCGCCAATGTCCCAGACACGCTCGCCGTCGGTCGCGATGCCTCGCTGACATTGGGGACGGACTCGCTGGTAGTCTTGGGTATGCACAATCGCCGCTTACTGAGACGTCTTCATATTGACTTGACCAGACGAAGAGCTGCAGGACAGCAAGGCTGCCAGCTGCTGCGGCCTCTCCCTTCCCGGCAAGAGCAAATCCACGCGCTCGATCCCCTTCTACAACGTGCTCTGGGCCGAACACTCGGAAAATGGCGACATCACCATCCAATACGCCCAAACCGTCTCCACCAAAGTCGTGCGCCCAGCTATCGTCAGCTACAAACTCGACAAGCCGGACAGTCGCCTGGCCGAGGCATGGATTGAGAAGCTGCTTAATCGCGCATATGGCGCCTCGCAGCGCCAGAAGCGCATGAAGGTGCTGCTGAACCCCTTCGGTGGACAGGGCGGCGCCGTGAAGATGTACCACAAGTCGATTGCGCCGATTCTTGCTGCCGCGCGCTGCACACTGGATGTCGAGAAGACGACGCATCAAGGCCATGGGGTGGATATTGCGCAGAACCTGGACATCGAAGCCTACGACGTTGTGGCATGCTGCTCTGGCGACGGCATCCCTCACGAAGTCTGGAACGGCCTCGGAAAGCGACCGGACGCCGCGAGAGCACTGGCGAAGATCGCAGTTGCGCAGCTACCCTGCGGTTCTGGGAATGCTCTGAGTCTGAACTTCAATGGCTCAGATAGTCCGAGTCTGGCCGCTCTCGCCGTCGTCAAGGGCCTGCGCACACCTCTCGACCTCGCCTCGGTAACACAAGGCGAACGCCGCACCCTCTCCTTCCTCTCGCAGTCTGTTGGCATCGTCGCCGAGACAGATCTCGCGACCGAGCATCTGCGCTGGATGGGCAGTGCGCGCTTCACATGGGGCTTCCTCGTGCGCCTACTCTCCCAGACCATCTACCCAGCCGACATCGCAGTGAAAACCATCCACGACAACAAATCCGCCGTCCGCGAAGCCTACCGCGCCGAAGCCTCGAAGCCCGCACCAACCACCGACTCCCGCACTGTCCCCGCTGCCGACGCATCCCTACCAGCTCTCAAATACGGCACCATCAACGACCCCCTACCAGACACATGGGAGCTCATTCCGCACGACAAACTTGGCAACTTCTACTGCGGCAACATCGCCTACATGTCCCCAGACGCAAACTTCTTCCCCGCCTCCCTACCCTCGGACGGGTGTCTAGACCTAGTGCGCATCCGGGGCGACATCGCGCGCATGACGGCCATCAAAATGCTGCTGGCAGTCGAGAACCACACATTCTTCGACATGGAGGGTGTCGACTATCAGAAAATCGAGGCGTATCGCATTATCCCGAAGAATCAGGATGCCGGGTATATTAGTATTGATGGTGAGAGGGTCCCGTTTGAGGGGTTTCAGGTCGAGGTGCATAAGGGGCTGGGCACGGTGTTGAGTAAGAGCGGACATCTGTGTGAGGCGAAGGGTGTGTAAGTGAGAAGTTTGGGATCGAGGTGTGTTGCCCATTTCTTTGCCGTCGTTGTGTTCTTATAGATCGAGATACCACCGAGTCGAGTGTTGAGTCGAGTACTCCGAATTGTTATCATTCCTTCTTCATGCTGTCTATCAAGCCCTTCAAATCGCCTCTGTCATCGACTTAATCCTGCCCATCTGTATGCTTACTGCTTTGGGTCATCTTCTTGCTTGTCGTCTGCCGATCCTACAAAGCTGACAGGGTATGATGTTGGAGTTGCACCACTATGACTCACTAGCAGAATTTTCTTTCACAGCCCCCATCACACCTCAAACGTCGAGTCTTCAGAAGCAGCACAACAACAAAACTTCTCAACGCAGTCGCGATGGTCGTGTCTTTGACCACCCGGGATATAAAAGAAATCTACATCAATTATTCCATCAGTAACAAGAGATACAAAGCTGAGTGGCGCAGCGGAAGCGCGCCGGGCTCATAACCCGGAGGACACTGGATCGAAACCAGTCTCAGCTATCCCTTCTTTTTGCCTCTTGTAGGCATGGTTCTCCTTTGCTCTGCAATGATCACCGAGCACCTACCATGCCTTGCTCGATCACTTCGCCTCGTACCCTCCTTCACGCATCACAGACAACAACACACGCTAATACTGTAATCCAATCTTTTTTGTATTGTCTGCCCTATCCAACATCACCAGCCATCCTGATAAGGCTTCTTGACACGACCTACGACCGCGGCGCCCGCCCATTGTAATCCATCCCCGGACTCGCAGTGTAGTTCCCCAGACAATCATACGTGTAATCGATCTCTGCGCTGCGCTTCTTCAGTACGCTGACCACATTGTCGAATGAGCACAATCCGTCCTTGTCTGCGGGACAGCCGGCGTGCGAGCCGTTGATGGGGATCACGGCGTCGTTGCTGAAATATAACGTCAGCTTAGTTCAGATGGAGTTGCTATGGGAGGGAAGGTCGAAGGATCCCCCGGCGGACCCTCTGGCGGGGAAGGGTACGTACACAATAAACCTCATCTGCTTGCTCGGGCTCCTGGCAGGGCAGTTGAGCACCTGGGTCGTGAAGTGTGTAGCGAAGGGAACGAGTCTGCTCGCGACGAAAGAGTTCTCGTGCCTGTTTCCTGTTGGTGAGAGGGGGGGCCCAGAGAATAGCGCGGTCAAGTTGAATGCGGTGAGGACGTCCAGCACAACGACTTCGTGCGTTGCGTCTGCGTAGATGCTCTGCGTAAGCGGGAAGTACGTGCTGCTGTTGTCAAAGGTCTCGTTCAGCGCGGACTGAGCAGCGGGGAATGTGCCGGTGAAGCGACCGATGAACTCGTCGAGGTAGCCTTTGCCTTGCGCTGCGGCGACGGGCGAGCCGGGGCCGTTGTTGTAGTAGAAGGAGAGGTCGTAGTAGTACTCATAGTTGAGGAAGTCTTCCTGTTGGGGGTCAGAGATAGTGAGTAGAGAAGAGTGGGATGTGTACTTCACTGAAGAGATCGCAGAAGGCCGAGTAGCCGAGGGCGTGGGTCTCGTAGGAGCAGAGCTGCAGCATTGCGATGGCGTCGGTGGAGGTGAAATTGATGCCCTTGGCTTGGGACTGGAGGCGGGCGATGGTGGAGTTGACTAGCATCATCAGTATGCGTTTTCTCGATAGATGAGTGTGGTGGCTTACAAGCGTTGACGGCGAATTTGGCGGCGACAGTGCTTCCGATGCTGCCCTTACTGGCGACGTTTGAGTTCAAGCACACCTCGTAAGGAGCGCCCGAGTTGTTCACGCCCGGGTTTTCGACCAAAATCTCGATGTTAACCTCACTCATGTACTCAGGTACTGTCTTCCATTAGACCTGACAGGTCATTGACCAACGTTCATACTTACCACCAAAGAAGCCAGCAGCAAAGTTCTCAGCCGTCTTAACCATGCGGTCTTGACTCTGAGTCCGGAACACAGGCAGCTTGCCCGAGGCCGTGAAGTTGTTCAGCAGATGTCCGTAGAGCTGTCTGTACTCCACACCGAGCATGAAGTTCTGGCTGCGTCCGAAGGGAGTGAGAAGCTCCGCACCAAGCTTGTAGGTCCAGCCACTCAGGAAAGACAGTTCGCCCGAGAAAGCAAGGCCGCCTGTTTTCGTCGCGTTCACTACCTTCTGGGCGAAGGTGCCTGGCGCCGCTCCACTCGTCGGGTAGCGGGCGCCGTGTCTGTACAACAGCAGCATCTGTGTGACATCGCAACCCTCAGGGACCAAGGGGCTTGCATCAGGCAGGCCATAATCCGCAGAGCGGAGAGAGTACCATGGAGACAAGTTACCCCAGTACCTTGTGATGTCGAATTTTGATTGCTCGTTGTTGCCGCGAGGCTGCGGAGCGATCAAGGGGAACGACTTGGCTTCATCCTGGTTGTAAGGGTACGAAGGAGCTGTCTGAATAGCATTTGGCTCGACTCCTGTCGGTGTTGGGCCAGGGAAGCCCACGACTGACTCTGGTGGAAAGAGCGAGGAATTGACTACAGCTGTGGTTGGGGAAGTCAATGACTGTCAATTGGTCTTCTTAGATGGTACATACTGCCAGACGGAGGGTAGACATCAGAAGCTGGCGAGCCAGCGTTTGAAAGCGCCTGTATCGTGGTAGTAGGAGCGGCCTCAATGAGCGTAGTGAACGCGAGCACGGCAGTTGCGTGAGCAGCAGAACGGAAGAGCATCTTTGAATAGTAATTCACGAGAGCCAAGCTTCGTCAAGCTTTCGCCCAGCTTCACGGCGCAACAGCTTATCTTATAGCCGTATGCAGTACGCACTATTGCTTACGAGCTTACCACGGTGGACAAAAGCTTCATTGAAGCTTGTCAAGCTTACCCTGAAGCTGCATGTCTGCAAGGGCTGGCGCGGCACAACTTCCGCGAATTGGCCAATCAAAGCTGGTGTTCTCCGCACGCATCGCGGGAACATCGGAGGCCTTTCGTCCCAACCTCCAGGACGTCGGCAATTGTGACGCTGTGGCGTTTGTATGCAATTGCGTGTTGATTTGCGACCCAGAGGACGGTACTTGGAGCACGCACGTGGCATGCAAGGTACGAAGTCCGTGTCCGTGGAGATGAGCCGGCTGTTGTGTAGTGTTTGTTGTGTCTTCGACTACATACGCAAATCTGCGATGAGCTACACTCGAAAGTTCTATCCTCCTACGCCCAAACTTTTGCTGGCGCACCTCATTATCATGACTTCTTCGATCAACAGGCTGCTCATGCAACGCCAACCTTGTTCAAACCCTTCAACGACCCCAAGCTCAGCGCTAACCCTTGCGACCGACTGCGAATACGGACAAAACCAGTAATTGGACCGTTGGTACCCTCCTGCTCTATGCTTAAGTTGGCCAATGCGTCCTCACCTGTTCGCTGTTAGTATATAGAGGGCATCACCGCAGGAAGTCAGACTTACCGAACACGCTCCTGGCGTACAAGTTCGCAGACAAGAACTGACAATCGCCCTTCATCGATGCTTCTGGCGTCAGGCAGCTCATGTTGGTGCAAGCCATCAGTTGCTTGAGGAATTCGCGCAGTGTCTTGGCCTTGGAGTTGATGTTGACCTTGTTCTCCCACTCAAACTCGGTCCACATGGTTCGGAATTGCGTCTCTGTGCACTGCGCGGGCTTGATGTAGTCCATGATATCGACATGGACGTCATTCAGAATGACGACGTTAGAGTCAACACCCTTCTCACCTTCGTAAAGGACGTTTCCGAAGATGACACCTGTATCAGTCGAAGAAACCTTGATGGTAGACTGCAGGTTGATGAAATCGTGCGGGCCAACGTTCTGTGTTGGTGGGCGCTCGACAACCTTGAGATCGCCGAGTGTTGCAAACTCGACTGTGAGGTTTTGTAGTGTCTCGGTAGTCTGATTGACGAGAAGCACGTCAAGCACAATGTCGAACTGATGAACTTTGACGTAGGCCTCGGCGTAGACAGGATCGGAGAAACCTGTGAGCTGAACGACACGGCTGAGCTTCGAGGACAGGTCCTCCGTTGCTGTGTCGCCTCCAGTGGCTCTCTCCAAATCCTGTTCGATCTCGTCGTTGCCGTCAGCATCCTTCTTCTTAAGCTGGCGAATGCTGAACGAATCGTCAACATTGACAGCCGATTTCATGCGTTCTGAAGCCTCCTTCGCTGCGCGCTTCTTCTCTTCTGTCTGCACCATGGTCGCAAAAGACTTTCGTGTGTCTTCCAAGAAGACTGTCTCGAGCTCCTTCTTCTCCGAAAATTCCGACAGGGAGCGAACACACGACATGATACGGTCGACTGAATCTTCATCAATGAAGGTCTTGACGAATTGAGACTGTCCGACGCGAATGACTGAGATCATGATGAGCATGGCCTCCGCACGCAGAGCGTTCGTCCGCGCGGCGTTCTGCGATCGCTCCGAGTATCGCATGACAAGCTTGGTTAGTGTGCTGGACAAAACAGTGGCGAGGTAGTAGTCGCCATCGAGTACAAGCTGACGCAGTGGGGGCTTTTGCGAGTTCTTGACAGCGTCCAGCTTAGCCTTGGCAGCAGCCGAAGACGTAAGTGCACTTTCGGTCGCATATGTTCCGTCGGCAAGCACCTTCCTCGATCCTGTGGGCGCGGCAGTCTTGCTGTGTCCGTTAACCTGGTCCTCACCCTCCTTGCCCTCTGACGCATCGTCCAGAAGTTTTTGTTCAGAGGCAAGGATGGGGATCTCGCCCAACGATGAACGAATACCCTTCCACGCATCTTGGATGTCCTTGACCTCAAGTGCGTACTCTCCAATGATCCACAGAACACCACGGTAGACCTTGCCGGCGCGAACCTCGCCAAGGGTCGACACGAGGCGCTCGATGATGGATGGACGGAGATCGGGGAAACGCTCGACAACCTCCTTGACGAAGGAGATCACATCGACGGCCGATGCGTTGCTGCTGACATCAGAAATGAAGTCCATGAGCGAGCCAACTACGCTTGCGGCGACCTCAGGGAACTTGATGGCAGCTTGGTGGATGGCGGAGATGAGGATCGACCTGTACTCGGAGTTCTTATCGTACTGTTCATCGACGGTCTTCATCAACTCCTTCTTCAGGAGAAGTACCACCTCTTCTACATTCCGGCTGGAGATCATCTCCATGGCGATGTGCAGAGCCTTCTTGCGAACGTCGAGATCGGTACTCGACAACACACGGAGAATCTCCATGGTGAGGTCATCCAGAACACCCTCATTCTTATCCCTCAGCTGGTTCACGCGCTCCAAAACAATGAGCTTGACGTTGTTGTCCGGTTCCTTGACAGCCAGCTCGACGAACTTTCCAGCGGCAGCCTTGACAGCCACAGGGTTACTTGTGAGTATTGTCAGGGCATGTGCAGCTTCGTAGATGACAGTAGACACCTGTGACTCGAGCAGATCGAAGATCAGTCGCAGATATTTGGCCTTGTTGCTGGGGTTAACGGCAGCATCGCGGCGGATGAACTCGAGCTCGGCAAGCAGCAAAAGCTCCTCGTGATTCGGGATCGCGTCGAAAACGGTGCTCAGGTATTCCAAAGCCTTCTCATGGCTGATCGAGGTGAGCGCAGCGAATGCATTGCGCTTGCAAGTTGGGTCGTTCTCGTCGTCGAGGAAGGTGGTAAGAAGGTCGGGCGCATCGGGCATGAGTTCAGGAAGGTGAGTGAAGATGGACGCAATTGCAAAGGTAGCGTTCTTGCGGACGTATGCGTGGCGGTGGGTGAGACATTGACGGACAGGCTCTGTAGGGAGGTCAGTGAGTTCTCAAGGGGGTCAATGAGGAGGAACGTACGTAGCAGCGGCTCTACGAGCTCCGCGTCTCGGAGCTTCGTGCTATAGATATTGTTAGCATGGCAAAGCAGGTGAGGGAGAGCATGCCTACACGAAGCGCAATGTGTTTCCTCGTACGTATTCGTTGGGTGCCTGCAAGTCGAATCGAATGGCGTTGCTTCTGCCGTCAGCACATGAATTTGCTGCAGCTTGCAACTGTCTACGCACCAGACCAGAATCCACTCCTGGCGCAGCTTGCCCTGAGCGTCGTGCTTTGGGCATACCTCGAAAAAGAAGTACATGAGCTTCTTGAGCGGCTTCGATTTACTGGGCATGACGAATCGTATTATGTGCATGAGAAGACCGGTCTTTGCGTCGCCGTTGAGCATGATGGCCAGAATCTTCTTCTGTTTAGGTGTCAGCCATGCTCATGCTGCTGTGCCGCGGGGCATGCACAGTGTGGTAGACGCACCATGGTCTCGATCTTCTGCTCATCGTTGCCCTTCTCCAGAGCTGTCTTGAGCTCATTGTCGGATGGCACGTCTGCCGCATTGTCCTGGTGCACCTATTGTTGCCCGTCAGCTCTCCGGAGCTCCATCATATGCGGCCAGGTGTTCCCTTCGTACCATACTGTACGCATTCTCGAGGAAAGTCGCCATGTTGCCGGCCAAGCGTTACCCGCTACTATGTGCGTATGCGGTTTGTTTATCCAGCAGCAATGGCTGTGGTCGTTCGAGGACCGTCAGGTCGGAGTGCCCTTGATGGCCGTGGGAGGTGGGATGCTACGTGTATCGATTGCGAGGTCAACCTTGGGTGGGTTTTCAGGTCCCGTGAGGCCGCAAGTCGAATGTGTATGAGACGGAGGTCGAATTACCTTGCGCGACCAAGCTCTCCTTCGATTCGGGGGTTGCGCTGCTTCCAGGACCGCGTACACTGTCCAGGTGTCTGCTCGAGAAAGTGGAACTAGGACGCTTGGCAGCGGCTCGCCAAAACAGCAGGGGTCTTTCGCGCCGCCGAAGATCGTGAACCTCGAGGCTGGAGCAACACCGAGCATATCGACCAACTTACTCGAATCTATATCTGCGCGTCTATTCGCAAGAAAGCCGCCACGATGAGCAGCGAGCCATTCTATCTAAGATACTAGTGGGTTGCATGGCCATTGGGTGCAAATACGCAATGCTCACAGTGCTGCAGCTCCGGTCACCAAGGACGATTCGGTCACGAGTTCTTGGGTGTGTAATGATGGAACCGTGAAGAGCTGGATCAGGCGCTGACAATGATCAAGAGTTCGACTTTCGTGTCTTGGGAGACGGCCGCAGTGCATCTGCGCGTTATGCCAACAACTCGAACTACCGCAATGACTCCCTCATCCGAAAAGAGAGTATGAGATTCCAACCTTTGCCTAAAGTCATATGACTAATTCTTTACAGTGTGCGTGAGCGATGCGCTAGTTGCTGAGATCAAGCGCATTGTCAAGGAGAGCGAGATCTTGAAGTAAGTCTCATTGCTGCACATGCAGACCACGACGCTGATTTGGCGAAGGGAAGATGATACAAAGTGGCCTCAAAAGAACAAGGACGGCCGTCAAGAACTTGAGATCAGGCTGGGCAGCGAGCACATCTCATTCGAGGTGAGTGTAGACTCCACATTCACAGTGCGACAGGTCCTGATGTGAACAGACCGCCAAAATTGGATCTTTGCAGGATGTCCAGGACTCGTCAGACCCAGAAGGGCTCCGCGTCTTCTACTACCTGGTTCAAGACCTTAAGGCTTTGGTTTTCTCATTAATTTCTCTCCACTTCAAGGTACGATACATGGCTGATTGCAGACGAACACATTCTCACAATGCACAGATCAAGCCCATCTAAATATCGAAGCTCCTGCTGGAGGCGACGGACAGGGAATTCTTGGGGTGACTACAATCAAGATCGCTATGACGAATGCGCACGACCCGGCTCGGTATATGTAGGGCCAGGCGCCTGGAGCAGACTACGTGGGGACGCTGGAACAGACTGGATGCTGTCAGCTTTGCGCAGGGTCCACAAGGCCATGCGTGGCAGGAAACGTGCATTGCGGCCCGCAGCACGAAAAAGAACATTGACTTTCTCGTCACGCTTCTACTACAAAGGACGATAAACGCAGGATATCAAACCACATTATTCAATTGACAGCACGCTCGCAGTCGTAAATAGCCAGCCTGCGTGATCGTGTGATCTTCGGCCTACCATCTGGCTAGATGCTTGTGCCTGTCGCCCCCACGTGAAGCTAGCGAACCCCAGATGGTAAGCCGCCGGCGAACGACCCACTCGACTCATCCATCTGTCTGAGCGCCCAGACTCCATCATCTACAGAAGCATACCTCAGTCCTCCACGAAGCCTGCCATTATCCTAATATCGCCTGTTCTGCTTTCACATACTCCCTTCGACTCATGTGTAATCAATAAGTTCTTGCTGTGACCCTGGCTTCCTCTCGACCGGACTATGCCGACGCCCGATGATGTCGTCTCGCCAGCGGAGCACGAGCGCGCAACATGTCCACCGGAGGACACACATACATCGACAGCGCACGAGGAACTGAGCACCACCCGCGACAGTAGCGCCAGTCGCAATGTTGACTCTTCGCAACGCCCACGAATGCAGCAACAACCCACGCCGCCGCCACATGGCTCGCGAGAGCAGTCGCCAACTGAGACACACAGCAAGCCATCGAGCGCAAGCATAGAAGCGCCGAATAGAGACATACCGACGCCAATGACGGCGATTGACGAGAATGCCGAGGATCAACGCGCATCTCAGGCTTCGCCTCTCTCTGCTATTGCGCCAGCGCCAATTCGTTACAACACCAGCCAGCTCGCTGCACCATATCCTGCTCACCGAGTATGTTTAACTCGCGCAACACCACTTATCTTTAGAACCCTATTGACTAACGTTCGACGCAGTTTCTCCCCAACACATCGTCTTCGCTCCTCCGTCCTGGTAGCCGATTCAAGGGCAGCCAGACCTCCGACCGTCAGCAGTACGAAGTGGACGTTGAGATAAAACATGTTGACATGCGCGAGTCATTCATGTGTGGATACCTACGTATACAAGGTGGGTGTGTCTCGTGATAAACACGGCACATGGCTAATGCAGCAACAGGGTTGACGGACGACCACCCCAGTCTGACCACGTACTTCGAAGGTGAAATTATTGGGAATAAATACACGTTTGTCACACAACACCCTGAATGGGGCTCGAACGAGAAGGTCGATAGGCAACATTGGGCAAGATTCCCGGCGTATAAGCCACTCTCGAAACATTCGTCGCGATCAGAAATGGTCTCCAAAGATTGGATGCAGAAGGAGCATCTGTTCATGCGCTGGAAAGAGTATTTCCTAGTCCCAGACCACCGAGTCAGGACCATTAGCGGAGCAAGCTTTGAAGGCTTTTACTACATCTCTTTCAACCAAGTCTCGGGTGGCATCGAAGGCATCTACTTCCATGCTAAAAGCGAGAAGTAAGTAAGAGTCGAATTGCTGCACTTCACGCGCTGACACGATCTAGATTCCAGAAGCTTCAGCTGGAGCACATTGATGATCACGGGTGCCAGGGCGCCTATGAGTTCTCCTGATTACGACTGCACGAATTGGCATATGGCGAAGGTTTAGCAATTGGGCGCAGTGTGGCTGGGCTTGACTTTCGTGTATCAAACTTTACACCTCACCGTTCTTTACGCAGTGCGCGATTGAAGGGCGTGGTCTCATCTTCTACGGTATATCGATTAAGTACGACTATACGACTACCACAGTCAGCTCGTGACTTCTCAATATTTGCACTACGTCATGCTTGATCTGCAACTGCGCGTTTCATGCCTCCGCAAAACGCGAACCACAGGATGAGGCTAACGATGACTCCACTTCAGCCTCGCTTCCCGCAAACTAGCCAATCCACTCTCGCCTCCTCCAACACCAAACTTTCCCAGCACCAACCTGCAGATTCACGACTCCCATGAGCAAGCGCAAAACAGACACCATGCCCGGCGAGCCAGCAAAGCGTCAGAAGCGTGAAGATTACAAAAAATCGCTTCTCGAGGACGATGCGGCGCTGCCGAAGAAGAAATTCTACCGGCAACGCGCCCACGCCAACCCATTCTCAGATCACTCCTTGACATAGTAGTGCCACGCTCCCCTTACTTTTGAATCTTGGCTAAGCAGTCGTAGTCCCACGAGTCCTGCGGATATGGACTGGGCGAGTCTGTACCCAACCTATGCAGTCGAGGACAAGGAGCAATCGAAGCCAAAACTCAAGTCACATGACAACGATGAGGAAGAGAAGAGCACATCAGTCAAGGCACTCACCAAGAACGTCGAAATTGCCGACATCGGCTGTGGATTTGGAGGCCTCATATTCGCACTCGCACCCGCATTTCCAGACAAATTGATCCTCGGTGCGTTGATCACCCACATCCTGCTCACTCGTAACCACGCGCATTTAACACCACCACAGGCCTCGAGATCCGGACCTCAGTCACAGAGTACGTGCAAGAAAAAGTACGCGCTCTCCGAGTCCAGAATGTAGCAACGGGCGCCTACCAAAACGCGTCCTGCATCCGTGCCAACACGATGAAGTTTCTGCCCAATTTCTTCCAGAAAGGTCAACTCGACAAGATCTTCCTGTGCTTTCCGGACCCGCATTTCAAGCAGCGCAAGCACAAGGCGAGAATCGTGAGTTATACGCTCAATTCGGAGTATGCGTATGTGCTCAAGCCGGGCGCGGTGGTGTATACGATTACAGATGTGCAGGATTTGCATGAATGGATGAAGGGGCACTTTGAGAGGCATCCTAGCTTTGAGAGAGTGAGTAAGATTTTTGAGGAGGGCGAGGGGGATGATGGAGAGGGCATGGATGAGTGTGTAAGGTTGATGAGGAACGAGACTGAGGAGGGCAAGAAGGTCACCAGGAATAATGGGATGAAGTATGTGGCCTGCTTTAGGAGACTCAAGGACCCGGCGTGGCCTTAAAACGGGCATAGGAAGGAAGAATTGAGATACACTGCAAGACATTCATCCTAACGAGCAATGGGGCTCCTGCCTGATTGGCAGTAGTGTTTTCTTGCTGGTTCGCCTCGGGACAGAACTGAGAGTAACTCGGTAATTTGATATCACAAAAGCTTCGTAATTAGCTTGGAACCATTCAGCACGACAATTACATTATTCCTCAGCCTATCGCAAGGGAATAAATTTGCGACGCAACTCGCAAAGTGACATCGTTCTTCGAGATTGGAGGCCGCAAATGCACCTCCCGTATTCGGCTCCAGATGGAGGAGGCCCCCCTAGCGGCGCGCTAACGCAAAGGCGACCGCGGCACAGGGGACGCTTCCTCCCATCCTTTCACAACTAACATTGCTCGCTATGCAAAGTTCCACACCCAGCGCGAGACATGTAGCTTCACATCTCTCATATGGCTCCCGCGAGATGGGTTCACTAAACGATTGTTGTTTGTAACGTTACCAAATCCCAAGGACTCCGTGCAAAGATCGCGTCCAAGCCGCGTTCCAGCCGTTCAGGAATCACTAAACCCTGTTCGACCCGAGCGATGCACCGCAGGATCAAGAGGCATGGGTGCAGATGAGCCATCCAGTACGCGAGGTAGCTTACGGTCGATACGCCACAGCACAAAAACCCGCGCGGATGCCTCACTCATCTTCATCCAACCTGGACCTGACAGACACATCTGCATAAGATGACACTGATTGCAGCGATCGTGGCATTACTCCTTGCGGTACCAGCTCTTGCGGCAACATCGACTGTCAACAGCATCTTCGGTGGCGAGAAGATTGCATGCGCCAAGTTCTGGCTCAAGTATCCTGACCAGACCTACTATCCAGGTTCTGCTGGGTACGCCTACGAAACGCAATCAGGTAGGCATCTCGATCCAACATTATCCGAAAGCGGAAGCTTATATCTCAGTGTACTGGTCCGCGACTACTTTCAATGGCCCTGCTTGCGTCTTTGTCCCACGCAATGCGCAAGAGGCGTCTGTAGCAGTAACCACTATGACATTGACACTCTCAAAGTTTGCTGTTCGAGGCGGTGGTCACATGCCAATCCCTGGATACAATGGTATTGACAACAACGGCATTCTGCTGTCAGCGTCCAACCTGACTACCTTGGCGCTTTCCTCCGACAAGTCTATCGTCTCAGTTGGCCCAGGCAATCGATGGGGTGACGTCTACACATATCTAGCACCTTCAAACCTCGCAGCAGTCGGCGGTCGTGTCGGCCACGTGGGCGTACCGGGTCTATTGCTCGGCGGTGGTATCTCGTTCTACTCATCACAACACGGCCTCGCTTCAGACAACGTTGTGAAGTACCAGGTGAGTTCCATCACCAGCGAATACAAATCCTGCTGACAGCCTTAGTGTGTACTAAGCAACGGTGCGATTGTTGAAGCTACTGCCAACAATGCGTATTCGGATCTATTCTGGGCCCTTCGAGGCGGTGGCAACTCTTTCTGCATCGTAACACGATTCGATCTGAAGACAGTGCCATCCAGCAAAGTACACATTGGCATTGCACAATTCGATCAGTCGCAGTCCAAAAGATACCTCGATGGTGTCTACAACTTCGGGAAGTACGGCGCACCGGCTGACTCCAAGGCGGCTATCATCCCAACAATCCTTACATTTCCCTCGGCGAATTTGACTGTCTATGCTGCAGCAAAGTTCTACGACTCACTGACGGACAGCCCCACAGCCTTCGAGAACTTTACTGCGCCTCAGTTACCACCCGTGGCTGACTCCTACGCGCTACAACCGTTGGCCGACTACATCGCTGCTACAGATGCCTTACAACCTAATGGCCTGCGTCAGGCGTTCCGCACGCTATCTTCCGTGGTGGACAGGGGAGCTATCCAAGAGATTCACGATACGTTTGTTTCACAGGTTTCATCAAAGCTAGCAACTGTAGCTGGCTTGCAAGCTTCGATCACTTTCCAGCCAGTGACCAAGTCGTTCCTCCAGAAAAGTGTCGACAGCGGGGGAAATCCTCAAGGTGTTGACATCTCCAAGGCGCCGTTCTTCTGGATGGTTGAAAATTGGACATGGACCTCCCAGACAGACGACAACGCTGTGCAGGCGGCTGCGGACACTATCACTTCCGACATCAATGCTCTTCTAGCGAAGAAGTCCTACGGTGCCACCTACCTCTATATGAACGATGCGGGTAGAGGACAACGTGTTTTTCAAAGCTATCCAGCAGCAAATTTGAGGAAGCTCAAGCTGATTCGTGCCAAATATGATCCATTGAGGATTTACACGAACCTGCTTGTTGGTGGATGGAAGGTGGCGGATGCCTAAGGTTTTTCTCACTCGTCCTCTCTCGAACCTGGTCACCCTGCTTGGCTGTGGGATATGCCTGTCAATGGTCTGGCACAAATAGTGCGCGAATTTTACCGAAGGCTTGGTTGCGACCCAGAATACGAATTCTACAGCGGAGACAGCTCTGCAGCATCAAGGGACGATTAAACGAACCGCGCACTCGCCAACCATGAAGAATGAAGACTGCAATAGAAGTTCCGCCTTCTCCGGCCTCATGCGTGAACTCATTTCAGAGCTGCAGGTATGCAGGGACCTGATTCCCGCAGGATGGGTGGAATGAGCGCAGACACGGCTTGCCGTGTCTGAACACGGGATCAGTGCGGCGCTTTGCCCAAAGTTACTGACCATCAACAGCTTGCGATGAACCTCAAGACTTGAGTGGCCGAAATCTTGGCCCATGATAAACCAGTGACTCGCCGCAAGATTCTAGTCATGTCTTCGAGCTGCTTATTGTCGACACCATGGAGTCCTCAGCGGCGATGAATTACACCCACCTCATGGTACGATAAATCGAAACAGAGATAGTTCCAAAGCTCACGTACGAAAGATACTGATCTGGTCAATGTGGGCCGTGGCGCTGCTCCTCACTCTTCTCAGAGGGCTCATACGGTGGCATTCGCAACGGCAAATCTTTGCCGATGACTACCTCATCTTTGGGGGAATGCTGTCCCTGACCGCCCTTACAGCTGTGGTCACTCGCCTTCTGCCTCAGTTTTACTTGGCTGGATCGTACACTGCTGCAGTGATGCAGGATCCGACCACCCTCATGCCACTACCTCCGGATGTATTCCTTGCGAGGACACAAACATCTCTCAAGCTTATGTTCAGTCAGATGTTGCTCTTTTGGACCACCTTGTGGGCAGGTAGGCTGCTCAGATCTAGCTGTTAGACTCAACTGCAGGCGGTAGCTGACCTTAACCAGCCAAGTTTTCGATCCTTTTCTTCTTCCGCCGTCTCCTTGATGGCCTTCCCAGATACATCAAGGCTTAGTGGGGTTGCTTTGCTGTGGTGCTGCTTTTGTACTTGGCGTGCATATTATCCAATTTCATGACCTGTAAACCACTGGCAAAATACTGGAGTGCCAGTAAGTACACCATAGACGATCATAGCCCGCACTGATTGTATCGCAGCCGGGTGTAGTGACCCCGAAGACCTCATTCGAGCCGATGCTTCCATCAAGTTTGCTACCAGCGCAGACGTTGTTGCAGATGCCGTCATTATGGTCCTCCCACTCAACCTCCTCCGCAAATTACAAATCAACGCAAGACAGAAGTTTGGCCTGGCTATGATTTTCTCTCTCGGTACCATCATCATAGCTTTTGCGTTCGTGCGT
Source organism: Didymella pomorum (assembly GCA_022225945.1). Lineage (NCBI taxonomy): Eukaryota > Fungi > Ascomycota > Dothideomycetes > Pleosporales > Didymellaceae > Didymella > Didymella pomorum. The sequence continues at coordinate 96,846 of JAKJXN010000043.1, read as the reverse complement.
CTGGCCCAAGTCACGAAAGCAACTTCGAATGCTGCCAAAGACCCTACTACGGTCGCAGACGGTCCGGTGCTGTTGAGCATGTGGAGCCACATCGAGTCGTCGGTCTCCGTCATTGTTGCAACATTACCTGCCTTTCGATACTTTTTGAACAAGAAAGTCGGCCGGACACAAGGCAGATCGAGTACTCGCGAGAGGAGTGGCCCCAGGAGTACGGCTCAGGCTGCTGGTCAAAGCAAGACCAGACGTGTATTGAGCGGTCAGTGGGCCGGCAATTCGAGCAGGACCATGTCGAATCGAGACAACAGCAAGGTGGGGGACAACGACTGGGGTAGCGAAACCGAACTCAGGCCCGTCCAAGGCATTGAAAAGCGTGTAGAGTACTCGCTTGCAAGCGCGCCTTGGACACCTACAAGAGAGAGCACGCGTTCGGAATATCGCATATAACAGCTGACAAACAACAATTGAATCAAGAATTGCAGACGTTATGCATCCTCGTTGTGCAAAATCGTCGTATAACTCATATGGTTCTATCAGTCCTCGTGAGCCAACATGCGCTCGGCTGCAGCTGGCCGGAGCTTCGCAAAAGCTAACCAGAGTATCATGGCAATTACTGACTGCAACAGGATTGCGAAATGAAAGACGCCAATTCCCAGGCCCTCGACAACAGCGCCAATCCCAAACGGCAGCAATGCTCCGCCTACTTGACCCAGAGATGCAACAAACGAAACTGCAGCTATGTGAAGCTCCTTCGGTAATAATTGTGTCAGGACAATGACACCAGATGGAAACAACGGCCCCATCAGGAAGCCTAGAACTACCATTAACACAACCGAGATGACAGGAAATGGCAGTACCGCAAACAGAGTCTCCACACAAATGGCCAAGGAGAAGTACATCGCGGTCGCTTTACGCACGCCAACCTTATCTGTCAACGGTCCCAAGACAAGTCGACCAACAGCCATGCCAGCCCAGAAGCCCGAAGAAGACAGGCCGGCGAGATACGGAGTGGCAGCTCGGCTGCGCAGCATGAAGGACACGACCCATCCTGAGATAGCGGTCTCGACGCCAACATCTGCTAGGAAGTATGCTGCGCACCACCACGTGGCGGGGAGTTTAAGCATTGCTCTGGAGTGAGTCTTACTGTCTGCATCCTCTGACTGGTGTGCTTGGTGGTACACGGATGCTGTCTCGCTCCAGAAAGCGGCGCCCAGGATGATGGCAATAAGTACGGACAGTGCGGCCTACAACAGTGTAAGTACGGTGTGCGATTCTGAACAAACTTCGCTTACCATAACATAGTACCACTCGAACCACGCATACCCATTCGTCGTCATCAAAGTAACAAGAATCGGAGCCGTCGCCGCTCCAGCAGAAAAACTCCCATGCAGCAACCCCGAAACCGTACTCGCTCTCTCCATACTCCCTGCCCACGCACACCAACTCCCATCTAGTAAGCCTGCCCCAAGTCCCAGCACCGCATAAGCAACCAGCACAAGCCCAAAGTGCGGATGCAACGACAGCAATCCCGCAGCAACAATTTGCAAAACAGGCGCAACAAACGCGATCCCAAACTGGCCGAAGTGGTGGTGGATGAGCGAGCTTGTCTGGGCAGCGATTATGTAGCCGACTGGTCCTACGACGAATACTAGCGAAACGTGGATATCGGAGAGGCTGTAGTGTTTTGAGATTAAGGGTAGGAGCGCGCCGATGGAGGATTGGAAGAGTCCGAGTATGGCGAAAGAGAACATTGCTGCTGCTACTCTGAAAGCGAGGCGGGTCTGTGTTTTAGATAGGTCATCTTGGGACGTGGTATCAATCTCGGCAGCCGTTAAGTGGCTAGCGAGCAGAGGCGCGTGTTCTTCGCGTGAGTTGGTTGCCATGTTTGGTGTGAGGTCCAGTCGTGGATGAGACGAGTAGAGCGCAAGGGTTGACGTGTATCTAGAAGAATCGGCTAGGACGTCTGAATTTCACTCTGACAGCATTGCGGTGGAGATGAAAGTCGATGATGGTATTCGCAAGAAGTCGCTCCATTCGGTTGGCATAGCCGAGGCTGTTTCACCAGTGCGGAAGGTAGAACCGAAGCGAATTGCAGCAACTTGGCGTCATATTCAATAGAATTGCGCTGCCCGTGTCACATTCTTGAAGACACAATTGATGCTGAGGTGATAGGAGAAGGATCAAAAGGAATGCATCTGCCCAGGTGGAGTAGAAACGGTTGCCCTCGAGGTTCAAAGCCGCTAAATCTTAGCCCGCTCGGTCTCGCTTTTCTGAGAAACAGATCGTTGCTCCACACCAACTGTCGATACAGTGGCGCTGACGTGTTGTGATGAGCGCAAAGGTTCGCATCGCCTGTCGCCGTTGTCGCTTAAAGAGAATCAAGGTCAGTGGCGTTCGTAGAACCGCCTTTCCAAAACCACGTGCTGAAAGACATGCAGTGCGATGGAGGCATCCCTGCGTGCGGAAACTGTCAGAAGGCTAGTGAGCCATGTATTGACGTCGACGGACGAAACAAGAGCCTGCTGATACCCAGGGACTTCGCTGCAAATGCCAGAGCCCGTATCGAATGGCTTGAACAACACATTAAGCTATTGACTCCAAACTTTGACCTGGGCAAGGGTCCTCAAGTCGACTTCAGCTTTCTCGATGCAGCAGGAGCTGTCAGTAGCCAGGCAGCTACATCGAACGACCTGCACGAAACCACCCAACAGAATGTCGCCTCAACGCCTGACATCAGCCTCGCTCTTGGCAAGCGCGCCCGCGACTCCGCATCTGGTATTACCAGCTTAGACGTCTCTGCAGACGACGTGCGCTCTGTCGCTCTTGACCTAGGTCTCCTCACCTTAAACTCCGATTCTAGGCAGACTCATTATCTTGGCACATCTTCAGGAAGACTCTTTACGAAACTCATTGGTGCAAGATCTCCAAATCCACCCACGACGATCAGCGACGACAGATCCAGTGGACGGTCATCGATCCACGGTTCTTCGAGACAGAGCTCATGTGCACATAGCAAGTACCCCAATGAGTCCTGTGAGCAGCTGTACAACACACTGCGAAAGAGTCTCCCATCTGAAGATGATGCCCGCACGCTTTTGGATGTGTATTTCCAGAACTTACAGGTCGACCATCCGTTCCTGCACCCAGACTCTCTACTTTCAGCTATGGAAGCTTTGTATCAGTGCGCAGCCACCGATGATATGCCGGAGATAGGCTGCAATGGCTGGCCGACCTCAGTGCAAGCTTTCGCCTACAATGGAGAAATTGAAAGAATCCAGGGCGTTGACTGCACACCAATAAGTGTGTTTACAGCCACTTTCCACGTATTCATGGTCTTCACGCTGGCAGCGACAGTGCGCACCCATCAGAGAGCATTTGACTTCGCTCCAAACCAATTCTACCGGGTTGCGATGACCGCTGATCAGCATTGCTTCTCAGAGACGTCGCTTGCAAGTCTACAGGCGACTTTGCTGCTGGCAGTTCACAGTCTACTCGGCCCAACTGGACTGAACATATGGACGCTGACTTACGTTTCCATGGCACACTGTGTCGATCTGGGCCTCCATCGCAGTGTCAGCGATGACCGTGGTTTGTCTCCGGCAGCTGTAGTGACCCGAAAATTAGTCTTCTTCACTGTTTACCATCTGGATCGGTATGTGTCAAGATCACCTACGTCCGCGATGTAATTCGACGGAGTGCATTGCTGATGTCACATCATAGGTCTATTGCTACTATCCAAGGCCGGCCATTGGGAATCCGAGACGAGGCATTCGATCTACAGTTACCTACTGTGGATGAAGTTCAAGTATATGCAGCAGGCTCCTGCAAACACGTGTTTTCTCCATCGATATCGCCAATGGCTGGTGCTGCATTTGCCATTCATCAATTCAAACTGGACCCTATCATGTCAGAGATCAAGCTCCTGTTCTATCATCTGCCCTCACGGGTCAGCGCCTACGTCTGGCCAAGTGACCATAAGTCCTCGCAAGCATCCATCTGTCAAAAACTTGAAGAGTGGCGCAATGCCTTGCATGAGATTGCCGGCTCGTCCCAGCATGATGATGGAGGCAAGCTTGAAGAGGGACGAAACAAGCTGAAGCTCGAAACCCAATACTACGCAGCAATGGTGCTCTTGCATCAGCCATCACAAGCGATTCCTCATCCTTCGGATCGGTCTATCCTAACCTGCTATGAGTGTGCTGTAGAAAGGCTACACATATATCACCGCCTTTATCAGCTTGAAAGCTATTTTCAAAGCTGGCGGAGCGTTCAAGGTATCTTTTCGTCAGGTGCCACGATGATCTACTGTCTGTGGTCATCAAGTCTTGTTAGACGCACTATTCCGAACGCGGTGGCCATGCGAGATATAAGAACCTGTACCAACTTGTTGAGTATTGGTGGAGAGTTCTGGCCATCAGTCAAGAAAGGCAAAGAGAGCTTTAGCAGGGCCATAGACGCTTTAGCACGTAAGATCGACCTGCTTCAACGACAGCACCAACAGGACTCTCAGAACGGATCACGAGCAAAGCATAGACGCAATGGTGCAGACGTTGTTGGAGACAGACACGCAGACTCTCCTCCGAATCAAATATTTGGAGCATACCATGCTCACACGATGCCACGAAGTCAACAAGATCTCTTGGATGTTCCCCGAAAGCCGCTTACGACGACCGATACGGACTGGTCCGCTTTGGGCGACAACATCTTCTCAAACGACGATCCGTCTCATTCAGATGCTGTGTTCGGGACGATGGATGAAGCGCCCGATGCTACAATGGAAGCCTTCATAGCTGAGTTCTTGAATGATGATACGACATGGAATCCTTTCTAGTGCAGTCTTCTGGCGAGACTACTGTATCACCGGGCTAACATCATCTCCATCACCATCTTGCCTGCTCACTCCAACACACACCATGGTCCCTACTTCGCGGCCCTTGAAGGGGGAGCACGTGACTTCCGGAGCACTCCGTTCCTACTAAGGAACGACCCGGTAGCGAATCAACACGCGATGTTCTGCATTGCCAACCAGCGCTTTCCAAATCTGGGACATTGTGGGGATTCTCACCGCCTCACCTTGAGAACATCCTGTTTCACACATCTACTGGCTCCCGACCACTTTGCTTGGTGGAAGGCCTTAGGCAATGACCCTCACGCGCTGTTGCAAGGCTAGCGCAGTACGTTCACAGCGCTCAGCCTGTCAGATAACATCGTACGCCCGGAAATTAGCGACATTTACAACCAGGGTACCCATAAGTCCTCTAAACCCGGGTACTCTCCTCGACTACGATGGCCAAGTGTTGCAACTGGAAGCAGTTAGGTACGGCTCACGGCGGCCTCTGACACTGACGGAGAAGACTCTATACAGCCATTTATACACAAGTGCTGATTTTGCTTGGAATCTGGACGAAATTCGACGCGGGCAGACTCTACTACAGCTGAGGCCGGACCGCGTGGCTTGTCACGACGCGACGGCAACCATGGCACTCTTGCAATTCATCAGCGCTGGGCTACCCAAAGTACAGGTGCCGACCACCATTCACAGCGATCACCTCGTTGTGTCTCGAGATGGCGCAGAAGAGGACTTGAAAAGAGGGAGAATAGAACATTCGGAAGTTTACGCATTTTTGAGCAGTGCGGCCAAGAAGTATGGCATAGGATGGTGGAAGCCAGGAGGTAAGATGCTGCAAGATCATAAATGGATTGTACTGATTTGATCGCAGGTGGTATTATCCACACAACTATCTTCGAAAACTATGCCGTCCCTGGTGGGCTCGTTATTGGGACCGATTCTCACACTCCTAACGCCGGCGGTATGGCGATGTTAGGCGTGGGAGTCGGGGGCTCGGACGCAGTAGACGCGATGGCCGGTATGCCCTGGGAGCTGATGTACGTGATCACGATCCTTTCAGAGATGCAGTGATGGCTAACGATTCCAGGTGCCCTGAAATTGTTGGAGTACGATTGACTGGCCAACTAAATGGGTGGGCGTCGACGAAGGACATCATCTGCAAGCTGGCTGGCATATTGACTGTCTCCGGGGGTAAAGGCAAGGTCATCGAGTTCTTTGGCCCGGGTTGCGCAGATCTCGGGGCAACGGCTATGGCCACTGTCTGCAACATGTCAGCTGAGATTGGGTCCACGTCTTGCATCTTCCCATACTCGGAATCTATGGGGCGGTATCTCTCCGCTACTAAGCGCGACGACATCGCCAAAGAAGCGAATAGATACAAGGACGTGCTCCTCACTGCCGATTCAGGCTCCGAAAACCATTACGATGAGATTGTCGAGATCGATCTCGATAGCCTAGAGCCACACATCAACGGACCATTCACTCCAGACCTATCACATCCCCTCTCGCAGCTGAAGGAGGCCGTTCACAACAGCGATTGGCCTGTCAATATCAGCCATGCAATGGTCGGGAGCTGTACCAATAGCTCCTATGAGGATTTATACAAGACTTCACAGCTTGTGAGCCAGGCTAAAGCAGCCGGACTACCGCAAGTCAAGGCCCCTTTCATGGTCTCACCTGGAAGCGAAGATATTCGAGCTACCGCAGAGGCGGAGGGCATACTACAATCGTTGCGGGAGGCCGGTGCTGTCATTCTCAGCAATACGTGCGGTCCTTGTGTGGGTCAATGGGACCGCACAGATGTGGACGTGAAGGGTCGCGAGCGGAATACTGTAGTGTCGAGCTTTAACCGCAACTTTGTCGCTCGGCACGACAGCAATCCGGAGACTTGTTCGTTTGTCACTTCACCCGAAATGGTGACTGCATTTGCTTACGCAGGACGCATCGACTTCAACCCTATCAGCGACTCCATTACCGTGGAAGGTACAGACTTCCAACTACGCTTCACGGCTCCCAAAAGCGTCGAGCTACCCATGACTTTCACGCCAGGTGAATATCTATATCAAGCCCCTGTTGAGAACGCGACACACCTTGCCGTCAACATCGACACACAATCCGATCGCTTACAGCTCCTCCAGCCGTTCAACCCATGGAAGATCGGCTCGACACAGGACATGCCCATTTTGATCAAGGTAGCAGGCAAATGCACAACGGACCACATCTCCCCCGCCGGCCCATGGTACAAATACCGCGGACACCTCGAGAACATCAGTAACAACATGCTCCTAGCAGCGGCCAATGCGTTCCTGCCAGGAGACTCGAAGCTACTCGGCCAAACAGTGCACCCGCTCGATGGCGGCACACACGTCATCCACAAAGTTGCGCGCGATCTGCGGGACAGGAACGTCAGGTGGTGCATCATCGGCGACTGGAACTACGGCGAAGGCTCGTCGCGCGAGCACGCAGCGCTGGAGCCACGGTATCTGGGCGGCGTTGCGATTATTGCAAGATCGTTTGCGAGGATCCACGAGACGAATCTCAAGAAGCAGGGTATGCTGCCTTTGACATTTGCGGATCCTGATGACTATGACAGGATTGCGCTGGGCGATCGTGTCACCCTTACGGGAGTTGAAGAAGGCGAGATGGTTCCGGGGAAGCAAGTGGGATTGCGGGTGCAGACCCGGGATGGAGAGATTTGGGAGGCAAAGCTGGATCACAGTTATAGCGCACGGCAGCTTAAGTGGCTGAGATCTGGGAGCGCACTCAATTATATCAAGGAGACGATGTTGCTTAAGTAAGAACCGTCACGACCTGCTCGTGTAATGTCTACCTATGGTAGCATTCACTTGTGCTGGTTCAAACGGACAGATAGCACGTACGTGGGAATCGATTATTCGGGCTTGCGACCGTCTACTCCTTATATTTCTGATCGTGGAATCCAGCTAGGACCTCCACCTTCCCCTCCTTCCACCGCTTCTTCGTCTCCTCAGGATTAAGCTGCAGCGTCTGCTTGGCCTTGACCCACTCCTCGACGGTTACAATCTTATCAAATCTGGGTCTCACACCCGCTTTCTCCAGCACTGGGCTATCTATAATCGGAAGCAACTTTGTATCATTATGCGGTCGTGCAAAATACAGCAGTCCCGTGCGACTGTACTGTCTCTGATCCTCGGGGGGCGCCACAACGCGATGAACACTCGACTTGAGCCACCCGCCCGTGAGATGGCTGATTGTGTCCGCGAGATTGACGGTGATTGTGTCCGGCTGCGCAGACACCCATGTCCAATTCCCGTCTTCACCGAGGATCTGCAGCCCTGCGACCGGCTGTCGGAAAAGCAGCGTGAGTGTCCCAAGATCCGTGTGGCCGCCCGTCGCGCCGTACTTTGCTTCGGCCCACTCTGCCTCTGTGCGAGGGTGGTAGATCATATACCTACTGTGGTCTTCGCTCTTGCGGTCATATGTGTGTTGTTTAACAAGATAGTCTTCGTCTGGGAGCTGGAGTACGATGGCGAAGAGGCGCAGCAGGGGGAGAACCACGTTGGAGTGGAGTGCTTTCTGGAACTCTTCGATTTCAGGGAGATGCGCTTGCAGTAGGTCGGGCTGGGCGTATTTTCCGCGGAAGTCGTCGGTGAACTTGGGGAAGTTGTAGATCTCGATGTTGTCACGTGCTTGGGCGACGAGGGAGCGGCCGGGACGCCGCCAGCCGTTGTAGTCCGCGTTTGCGTAGTCTACTTCATACTTCTCTTTCTCGGATGTTGGGAGTTTGAAGAAGTGCTTGGCGAGTGTGAATTGTCTGTCGACCTTTTCTTGGGAGATGCCGAAGTTCTTCACGTAGAACTGGGCTTGAATCAGCACGTTGTGCTGCATGCATTCGGGTGATGTACTTACAAATCCTACATGGTGGACGGCATGTTCGAGCTGCTTCGAAAGTCTTTCCTTACCACCTGGGCGATTATAGTCTTCCAAGTCGAGAGTGACGAGCTCAGACCACGGAAGGTCCGCCTTTGTCTCAGGAGGATGCTCGTACGACTCCAAGTTGGCGAAGTCGTATTGTGACAGATCGTTCTGCTGCGTTGCAGTGGAAGTCTGAGTTTCTGTCGTTGTGGTCGCCATTGATGTGAGTGTGAGATGGTAAATGTTGTGAATCAATCGCGGTACGATGAGCTGTATGTCTTATACCACGCGCTTAGTTTGTAGCCATCTCCTCACTTGAAGCATCGATGTCGCCATCATTGAACCTCCGTTGTGCCTGTCGATCTAGTCTCATAAGAGCTCCCTGATGGCGATTTCATGTGCAGACGCCGAGAGACACCGTAGAATGCCGCGCGTCCGTCCATACGCCGGACGGCAGATAGTCGTGGAACGATAAGCCTGCAGCCACAAGACACAAGCATCTTGCTCAATGCGTACAAGCACATTGGCTGTTAAACATCCACCAAGCGATGGTGCGTGTTCTTGCCGAGTACTTGGGTGGGGCCGTTCTTACCCCACATGCGGTTCGCTGCTTCCGCCTCCACTATAAGATGGCGCGATCGATTCCTCCCATGACGAATAACCTCGTTACGGTACCTTTTCAGCACCTTTTTCGAAGGCTTAGATCAACGACAAGAGTGATATCTAGACCTTGAGGGTTCCGGAACTGCGTCTCTTTCTGATGGAAACACGATGAAAGATGCGTCAAGGACAGTGAGTGAATGTAAGGGCACGTGACGATACTTGTGTGTCCAAGACCAGCGGCTAGACTGCATACTCTCCAAAGTTCTTTCATGAGAGCAGCTGTGAATGGAGATTATGCTATCTCTAGTGCGGCTGCCCCAAAATCCACGTAGATCTGTTGAGTACTGGAACGTTTGACATGGTCTGACCCTACCCATGCTGAAAGCGCAAACACCGGGCCCTATTGCGCGATCGCCGGGGTCGCTAAAGTACCAGCACACTGGAAAAACTTCGGAGCTTGTATGCTGCACTTCAAACGAAAGCATGGTCACTATCTTGACCTGACAATATGGCGTCGATGGTCATTTTCAGGTCTGATGTCGCAATGTCTCGGTCGACCAGAGGCCTTGAGTCGTCGCACTATATATGTACTTGAAATCCATGCGTACTTCATAGATTGTCCTAAAGGTCGTCAGCAATATGACTCCCAAAGAGCGTCCCTCAGTCGAAGCAGAAGCCAAAGCCCTCCCATCCTCGCGCAGCACCACGCCACCAGCCATCGAAGAGAAAAAACCTTGGGAGAAGCCAGGCCTCATCGGCTCACTGCGTCGAGGCCACCGCGCCTTCCAGCGCTACGTCTGGGATGACCCCGACAAGCCCAAAGACGAGAAGTGGTTCCTGTTCAAGCTGGACTGCTTTCTCCTGACATCCGCGTGTCTGGGGTACTTTAGCAAAAATTTGGATCAGTCGAACATCAGCAATGCCTATGTGTCAGGAGTGAGTTAGAGACTATCGAGCAGGCATCGATATGCTCGCAAGCTCGTAAGCTGACATGTGTCCAGATGAAAGAGAGCCTCAATATGCACGGCAGCGAGCTGACCTACGCTTCCAATGTATTCACAGCCGGCTATGTCGTCGGGCAAATGCCAGCTGTAATGCTCGCCACCCGAGTCCGGCCCAGCATCCTGATCCCCAGTCTTGAAATCCTGTGGTCGATCCTGACGTTTTGCACATCATCCGTTACCAGTACATCGCAACTCTACGCCATCCGCTTCCTCGTCGGCCTCTGCGAGAGCGGCTACTTCCCCGTAATGATCTATCTCGTATCAAGCTGGTACACGAAAGGCGAGCGCGGGAAACGCGTTGCGCTATTCTACTGCACCGCAGCGCTGGCGGGCATGTTCAGCGGGTATCTGCAGGCAGGCGCGTACTCCGGTCTTGATGGCAGGTACGGCAAGCAAGGCTGGCAGTGGCTGTTTATCGTCTGTGGGATTATATCGCTCCCGATTGCTTTCCTGGGGTACTTCTTTATCCCAGATTTCCCGGAGACGACGCGCGCGTTTTACATCACTGCAGAAGAAGCGAACAAGCAGCGTGCAAGGCTGGTTGCCGAGGGGCAAAAGCCGCTGGGACATAATCCGTGGAACCGCAAGAAGATCCTGAGGATTGCGAGACAGTGGCAGTTCTGGATCCTGCCGCTGGGGTACTTCTTCGTTCAGTCAAGCTTTCCCATTCATCAGCCGAATTTTGCGCTCTGGCTGAAAGCCAACGGGCACTCTGTCTACCAGAGAAATGTCTGGCCGACAGGGCAAGTCGCCATTGGGGTGGTAGTCCAGCTTGCTGCGGGTATGATCTCTGATTCACCTTTGCTGAGGGGCAGACGCTGGCCCGTCATCATTGTTATGCAGGCAGGAACGCTGGTCGGCGTCAGTATTCTGGCTGCCTGGAACGTCTCGGACAGAGTTAAGTACTTTGCGTACTACATCTCGTACTTCTCGGCTGGCGTGCCGGGTCCGTATTTCGCGTGGTACTCGGACCTCATACCGCACGATCATGAGATGCGTGGTTTTGTGATCGCTGGTAAGTCCCATTTTGTGTTTGATGTTCAGTAGCCGGTGCTGACAATTGCTAGCATCGAACATGTTCAGCTACATCAACGTGATCTGGTACACAATCGCTGTGTGGAGAACGGTCGATGCGCCGAGGTTCCATGCAGGATTCACAGCATGTGCGGTCTTTGGGGCTGCGATGATCTCGTTGACGGTCATACTGCAATTCCTTCAGAGAAGGGACGACAGGAAGAGGGCGGCATATGGCACGACTGCGGTGGACATTGAGACAACAGGAGATGCGCTGCCGAGGGCAAGTCTGGCAGAGGCAGTGACTGAAACGGTGAAGGACGGGGTGATAATTCAAAAATAATGCTGAGGGTTCGTGGCCTCGACATGTCAAAATTGAGATACTGATGAACAAACACTGGCTTGAGCGATGCGGTTGAGCAATTGAGATGCACTCGCGTGCTTCTTCTTGGCAATATGACCACCTTCCACGAATACTTCCCCGCTCCATCAAGACCTTTGCTCCCAAAACATGACATGACGGCTACGGGTTCTTGAAAAACTTAACAATTGTCTCTGCACGAGAAGCGTGCCAGCCCTAGCGAAACCTCCGGACAAGCCCCACAAACATAGCGGAGTTAGGAGCTAAGCGGCGGCAGTGTTATTCGGCCGTCATGGACTGTCATCAACTACCGGCGATTTTGCTCGCGAGGCTGCCGACATGTCTTGAACATATTCATCCTCGGGCCCGAGTCGAAAATTGGGATATTGTATATAAGGACGACCTGGAGTGCTGTAAGAGAGGCATCACAGCAAGAGACAGGCATTCAAGCATTTGACATCATCGACTGCCCCACCACATATTATATCCGCAAAGACAACGAACTTCGAAGAATCAATTGAACCAACATCCTCAATCAACATGCCAGAACTCGTAGGCAAGCAAGTCGGCGAAGTAGGCTTCGGCCTCATGGGTACATCTCGCAGCACTTCCACCTCAATCCCCACTGACACACGCAGGCCTAACATGGCGCGCCAGCCCGCCGCCCAAGGCGCAAAGCTTCGAGACAATGCGCACGGCGCTGTCTCTGGGCGCGAACAACTGGAACGGCGGCGAGCTGTACGGGCCGCCTGACGCCAATTCCCTGCAGCTGCTTTCGGAGTATTTTACCAAGTACCCCGAGGACGCGGACAAGGTGGTGCTGTCTATCAAGGGTGGCTTGCTGCCGGGGCAGATGAGGCCTGATGGCAGTGAGAAGAATGTTAGGAGGAGTATTGATGAGTGTTTGAAGTGGTTGGATGGGAAGAAGAGTTTGGATTTGTTTGAGTGTATGTCTTTCGTGTTCTATTTGTGGATGATTGCTGATGAGAACAGGTGCAAGGGTTGATCCCAACACGCCGATTGAGGAGACGGTTGGGTACATTGCGGAGTATGTCAAGGCTGGCAAGCTCGGCGGAATCAGTCTGTCTGAAGTCGGCGCGAACTCGATCCGCAAGGCAGCGAGCGTGCACAAGATTGCTGCCGTGGAAGTCGAGTTTTCGCTCTTCTGCACCGACATCCTCGAGAACGGCGTCGCGAAGGCGTGCGCTGAGCTGAATATTCCCATTGTTGCGTATTCGCCTCTTGGACGCGGATTCTTGGTAAGTCACGCTCATCACGTTCACAAGGCGTTACTAACAGCAAGCAGACCGGCAAGTACAAGAAGCACGATGACCTGGAGCCCGACTCGATGCTGCGCCACATGCCGCGCTTCCAGCCCGACGTGTTCGACGAGAACATCAAGCTGGTGCACGCTGTGGAGGACATTGCGCAGAAGAAGGGCGTCACGCCTGGCCAGATTGCACTGGGCTGGGTTCTGTATCAGAGCGGCAAGGACGGCATGCCTACACTCATCCCCATCCCGGGCGCTACAACGTCTGAGAGGGTCAAGGAGAACATGAAGCCGGCGAAACTCGACGAGTCGGACATGAAGGAGCTTGCGCAGATTCTGGAGAAGTTCCCCATCACTGGCGAGAGGTACGGCAAGGAGTCTAATGCGCTTTCCTGGGCGTAGAACGCTTGTAGGTCTGATGCACAGGCATGTTAGCTTTTGTGCAAGAAATTGAGGCAGAAGTGGAAGGGCTTGGAAAGGATCAGGAAGAAATAGTAGTGTATAGAGTAATCCGCATTCGACCAAGCTAGTAGGCGAGGCCGTTGGAATTGCAGAACTCTTTGAAATCATCATAGTGGAGGATGAGGAAGGCGTTGTAGCTTACCTGTGATATCACATTGCGCATGTCGTTGTGGTGGAGGAGAGCAGAGACAAAAGTTCGCGAGTGAGTGCGGCGAGCGGGAGTCCAAGCTCTTCGGAGCTGCAGGCGATCCACCCATCACCGACGTGCCAGCCCATCCAACACCACGACGCGACTCTGCGCCCGCCCACCGCCATGGATTCTCCCGACTCCGGCCTGTCCGACTATGCGTACATGCACCCTCGACGTAATTGCCCCCTTCTCGACTAACAAAACCCAGCTCCGACGACTTCCCCGACGATGTCAAGGGCCGCCGCCTCAGCATGGAGCCCACACCAGACACCCACGAACGACCCAGCAAGCGTCTGCGCCTGAACAACCGCGCGCCATCGTCGCCGCCCGCCGCGCACGCAAACGTGCCACCCCTCGAAGATCTAGGCGACATCAGCGAAGACACGGACGGCAGCGTTCCCGCGTCGCCGAACCACCACCCAGGCATGTCGCAAGACGACGACTTCGGGCAGGACCAAGTGACCGTGTGCAAGTGGGAAGGGTGCGATGCGGGGGACCTCGAGAACATGGACAACCTGGTCGAGCACCTGCACGAGGACCACATCGGCACGCGCCAGAAGAAGTACAGCTGCGAGTGGAGCGACTGCACTAGGAAGGGCATTCCACACGCCAGCGGCTATGCGCTGCGCGCTCATATGCGTAGTCATACGCGCGAGAAGCCGTTCTACTGCACATTGCCTGGTGCGCTCCCCCCTCTCTCCTCTCTCTTGTACGCGTGGATTGTGTTGCTGTTGGATTTTTGATACTAATTAGGGCAGAATGCGACCGCAGCTTCACCCGCTCTGACGCGTTAGCGAAGCACATGCGCACCGTCCACGAAACCGAAGCCCTGCGCCCCTCCGACCCCGTGCCCAAACACCACTCCTCCAACCCATCCAACAAGTTCCAACGCATCAAGCTCGTGCTGTCCGCGGGCGTGAAAGCCTCCTCGGAAAGACAGGGCAGCACGCCCGCGTCGCCGTCGTCCTTGCACCCTCCACAGTCCCAGCATGGAGGCGCAAGTCAAACGGTGGGAGATGCAGACCACGCAAACAACAACGTGACGTACATCCAAGACCTGGCCTCCCCGGGCGCGCCGACGATGGTGCAATTCCCTTCCGACCTCTCCTTCACGCCCGCCGAGCTCTCGCTGCCGGCAGACGCTTTGTTCCACTCCTTACGACGAACGCTACAGTACGCGACCGAAGAGGGCGAGCGCCTGCGGCACGAGGCCGAACTCCTCGAGAAGGAAAGGAAACAGGAGTGGGAGCGGAAAGAAGTGCTGGTGGAGAATTACATGGAGATGCAGCTCGACACCTTAAAGCGCGAGCGGCTGGAGCGCGGGGAAGACGAGATTGAAGGTTTCGAGTCGGCGGAGGGCGACGTACAGCCGAGTAGGAGACTAGATATCAAGCCGGTAGAAGGGCGGGTGCCGTGGTGGCGCGAGGAGTGGGAGAGCAAGGTTGCAAGACCTGTCAAGGCTGAGGAGCATGCTGGGTAGGGCTCGATGCGCGAGGATGACAGCATTCAGAATGGCAGGAGTCGGGATAGGTGGAGCTCGAACGGCATCAGCCGGCAAGGCAGAAGTGAGAATCGCAGGCGCGCACATTCATGTCAGCCAGAGGTACACAGGGTCCTGGGCTCTAGTAAGTCAGTCCCGGGGTATGGCCAGCACCCTGCACGGTGCCCGTTTGGCTCCGGAAAGTGCGTGGGAGTTTACTGCTCGCCTCTTTGCAAGGCCTTGTTTCGGGAGTACTGGCGTGAGATGAACATGACCGCTCGTCGTGCTTGATTAATAATGACATTAGAGATACCAATCCATTCGTATGAGCTTCACTACTACGCATGCTTACTTCAACGTAAAGTATCGTGCAGAGATTTGATCGTCGAATGATTCTTCAGTAGTATACACAGTCGCTTTGTCTCTATCCCATGCATTGCACAATCAGTAGTGCCAAACTCCCTCCTTTCCCACATTCTCCAGTCCTCCACTCCCCACCATCACATTGTCGTTATTCAATCTACAATCCGTCAGCCTACCGCGCCTTCCTCTTATCCGCCTCACTGTTCTTGAAGGGAAACCCACTCGTCCTCTTATCCGCCCCGGTCTTCCTGCTAATCTTGCCGTTGCTGCTTGCAAATAGAATGCACCACAGCGCCACGGCTCCAAGGAAAACGCTGCCAATGCTGCCCAGCCCGAACGAGAACACGCCTGTCTCTGTCCACAGGCCGTAGCAGTAGAACGCTGTTGTGGCGTGGAAGAGCGCGGTGATGGTGAGCGTGGGGAGCGCGTACGGCGCTTTGGGGTCGGTGTTCTCGGTGGAGACACCTGTGCGTGTTAGCTACGTAGTAATTGGTGGGGTGGAGGGGAGACGAACCTTCAGCGAGACTACTGCTCAAGGGTACGGAGCCGGTAAGCAGCACGGTGAGGATGCCGAGGGTTAGGAGCGTGAAGCCCAGCGTGCGGGAGAAGTAGACTTCGAGCGTCGTGGCCTCGCGCACTTCGGGGGAGAGAAGCGCGACGATCATCGTGGGGCTGGCGATGAGGGGCGCGGCTTGGGTTGCTGCAATCGCTGTCAGTATATAGCAGACAGTATTCTATGGAGGTACTCACCCAACCAGGCGGCGGTACCATAGCTGTAGAAGTAGTAGACCTGTGCAAACTCGTCAGTCTTGCGTCCTTGGTTCTCCGGCCACTGAGCCCACGTACATCCATGTTGATTCTTTAACGAGGACGAAGTTTCTCAGATCGAACTTGTTTACGAAGGCTTGTCGAATTGTTCAATTGAGTTGAGGAGGTGCAAAGGTGGAAGGTTGTCGCGCTTTGAAGTGTGGAATGTGCCTGAGCTTGTGAACCAGCTACCTACGTCATTTTCCCGCAATGATCTGCCGTTCTTTCCGGTACTCCTCTAACCGCAACCAGCAAGCGCGTTCGGCTGGTAATGTGCGACACGCGTAGCTGTGACCTTGGAATTGCAGTTGAGAAATGAGGTATATGTGACGAAACTCATGCAATTGTGAGACGGTGTTTCATTTGTTTATTATATTAGAAGGTGCCGCGGAGCTATTCGCGGATCTATCGTGTGTCTAGCCTCAAATGCACCAACAGTGATCGTGGGAAGACCTTGAGGAGCTTAGGACGTGGCTATACTCTGAAAACATTCACGCTGACCTGCGCGACATCACCGATCTTTCTTGACGCGCCCAGAGGCATCAAGGTCCCGCAAGACGGCCTTGACTGGCCAGACAAAGCCCTCTTCAACACGGTCTGTTTGGCCCTCAACAATAGTGACAAGGTACTCGGTCAAAGCCATGCCAATGTAGGCGCCGATGCCCGTGAAGATGTGCCACCAGCCATGCAGCTCGAGAAGGAAGCCCCAGGGAAGTCCGATGTAGTGCTTGACTCTGGTAACATAACTGCAAAGATGGAAGTCGATACTCCAGAGGAAGTAGCCAAAGAGGAAGTTTGCTGGTCATGGTCAGTACGGCTACAAGCGAAGATGAATCCGGACTCACCAATGCCAAATGTTGCCAACTGTCCCATGCGCTTCTTGTGCTCCTCATTCTTGACTCTCTCCCTGATCAATTTGCGTGTCTTTCTGACTACCATGATGACCATGACGGCGAACACAATCTCGTGCACGTAGATCTCGTCGGCCACAACATGGTAGGTAGAGACAGGAATCAGCACGCCGAGGATGGCGAGCGTGTAGTTTCTCCGTTGAGCTGGCGTTGCCTCGAAGCAGAGCAGCTGGTGGAGCAGTGCGCCGACAGCGAGGAACATGGAAAGGTCGTCACCTGTTAGAGTCAGATATCAATCCAGTCTTGACCTGTGGAAGTCTGTGTCAAATAGCACGCCTTTCATGAAGGGTGGTGCAATTCGGGGTCTGACCTACCCATCTGGCTGTGGTACTTCAGCGTAGCATGGAACCACATCGACAGCAGTCCAACACCGATGAGACCCCAGTACGGGAAGGCTAGGGTCGACCAGAGTCCTCCATCTTTACGCGGCTGCACCCTACGAAGGCCGTGAATGCCGTAGATGACTGCGTAAGATTAGTTGCAATGCTCTCGCTAGGGTAGATGTCGAAGTACCATAGATCGAGTTCGTGATTGTGTTGACAAATTCACCAATGTATGGGGTGATGTTGTAATCCTAGTCCGGTGAGCCCAGGATGCATGTAGTTCAATTTGATATGCGTACCTCCTCACAAAAGCTACAAAAGGTTAGCGAGTCAGTTCAAACGGCGTCTTGTCTCGGCGCAGATGCAGGTACCGCGCTGATCGCAACTTACTTGTGATTCGAGTTCGGCGCGCCCCATACGCCCTGACCAGGTGACAGCGGGTAAGGCCAGCGGAATTGCATGTTGCTGATTGGGAACAATTGCAATTGACTTGCTGCGGAAGAGTGCAGGTGAGGTCTGAGTAGCTTGCGATTGCTGTTTTGTGACGCTCGAGCTTTGACCAGAGCTCCACGTGGCGCGCTAGGGTCGTGGATGCGGCTGTTTGCATGTGATGCATTCGACTATCTTGATATGCGATTCTACAATCATCTTACTATGCGTCCATTTCCGTCTCATCAATCCTGTAGTGAGGTCTTTGGTGTTGAAAGTGGTCGTTGGATTGCGAGAGCTAGGAAGAAGGTATATCGCAACGTTCCAAGCATCGAAGATAAAACTTTGTCACAACCACACCACGGTTTTCAAAGCTGCTCAAAAATCCATCCTGGGTGACAGAGGAGACTGTGTACGGGATTTTCAACGTGTGAATGTGTTGTTAGGTCTTGTCTCCGATACAATGCTCGAGAAGGATCTCGAAGAGAGGATGAAGATGTAGTAGTAGACATATACAATTCAAGACATGAACTTGCCTCGTCAATAAGCCTCGATATATAGCCTCTGATATTGTTGCCGCAACTCCAATACTCGCTGTGACAACCTCGATGAAGCAGGCGTCCCCCCCCCCGCCCCCCTTCAGAAGCTCCTAGGGCTATCGAAGAACTCAGAATGAGTCCAGAGGATGGCAAGGGCTCAGACGTGAAGAGAACATCGAAGAAATGTAATTGAAATATGATGCGCTACCTGCGTACAATTTGACAGACATCGATTACCTCAAAACCCCGAATCCTGTCGAGGAATGAATTGAGCACTTTTATCGACGATAGAAGTACCTGGGTGCTTTCACAGCTATCAATGCTTCCAAAAAGGCAGCTGGAAGTCCAAAGAGAGTAACCCGCGTCGCTGCCATACGCCGAGCAAAAAGGGTCCTGCCGCGACTCGAACGCGGGGCCTCTCGCAAGAGTGCTTAGTGCTTGGACGTTAGTCCCTAAGCGAGAATCATACCACTAGACCACAGGACCTGATTGGTTGTTGATGGAAAGTCCTTCAAACAAAAATAATATAAACTGATATTAAAATTCAGGCAAATGAATCGGAAAGACCAAATTGAAGGGAGTCTGACGGATCCAGCCTCGCCAGGGCTCGAGAAATATCAGAATCATCGAAATGAAAGCTCAGATGCATTGGTGGCCTGATCGTTGGGCGAAATGGGCGAGGTTTGGCCGAGGACTCGGGGAGCGCTCCGCAACATCACTGCGACCACACACGCGCGTACACAAATATTGTGCCACAAGTTTCGTTTGTATCTGAGCAAGAATGACTTGCACAATCAGGAAAGACATCGTGTTTGCTTTTCCAAGGTCGTCTGATCATCGTAGAACTTGTATAGCGCCGATACCGAAGGCCCTTCACCAGTCGTCGCTAACACACTCCTCAAATATGGCTATTTCGCGTGCAAAAAAAATGTTTCAAACATTTCCTAGGCTTCAGGTAACATTTCCATCCATAATCGGCCCCTAGCGACGACGTTGGATGGATTTGCAATTTTTTGAAGATTTTGAGTCTGCCAGCGAAATCGAGAGAACTCGAAGGCCTCACTCTCACAATTTCTAGGAGCAAAGCTACACCGACGAATTTCCTTTCCAATTAAATCAGAAGTATGAGCGCTCGATCACACGCAGAATTGATAGTCGAATACCGGCGAGCAAACTGAACCACGCCTCTGATTTGGAGATTTGGTTGCAACATCTACACCTTCGATCACACCGTATTTACTCTACCTCTCATGAGATGATGACATTGACAAGTACAAACGGAATCGGCTTTGGGTCAAAGGCAGTCCCGCCCATCATATCGACCGTGCGGAGACTCCAATCCTCACGACGGACAAGATATTTGGAGAGTGAGTTGCGCACTCTTCGACGCGCCAGTCCTCGATGAGCCTGAGAGGGATACTTGCTTTCATGTGATTATTCTCAACTTCACAAAAGTGGCATTCAGGCGTGAGAGCGCAACAAGCTCTGCCAGTATCGAGCAGCCAGCTCTCAAACATCTCTATGCATGCTCGAGTGAGATCTCCATCATGAGTTGTTGTCCAACGAGTGAGTTTTCGCATAAGTCACGCCAGAAGATAGTTTTCCAGTTTTGTTCGCCCAATTTCGTCTTCGGCGGGGGCTTCAAAATGCGGCACGGCGCACATCTTGCTTTGACCTTCAATGACATCTTTCCTTGAAACAACAGCGACATGACCACTCTCGGAACAGCGCGTCGCCTCAGACTTTGTTGTCCGGTCGGTAGTCGTGAGACTCCGCAATTTCGTATCCCTTGGTTGCAGTCGGCGTTTGCGCCGAGGGTAAATCCATTCTCTGGGGTGACATTCATCAGGGCCCAACCCTTGACAGCTCTCGAGGTCATGACATAATTGTGGGTCGTCCACAGACCGCCCAGCGTTGCGGCTCTTTCGACTTTAACCGCGCCCTTTCTCAACTCGTGCTTTGCCGCGGTCTCTCGCGGCTGTGGTTGCAAGAACAATACCAGCCAGCGTCTTGGGATCCGCACCTCGGTTCGTGTCCGTCGGCGCACAAACCGAGCGGCATCATAATTTCAGAAGTTGACGTACAATTGCAGATCGACTGCGAACTCGTAAGAAGGATGCAACGCCGCGCTTCGTGATTTGCGCAGGGAGCCAGAGCAGTTACCTCCGTCCTTAGCTTCGGCAAGTGCGCCACTGACGCTGCAGGTGCGGGTGAGGCTCCTTCTCCACTCACCTCCCCAGAGCGCGCCCCAGATGAAATTTGCGCCAATTGGTGATTGCGCCAAGTACGTCTGTTCCGAAAACCGACAAGTACCACGGTGAACAGATGGAATTTGGCTCGGTTTCATCGATCGGCGCAGCCTGCGACACGCGCACGCGGCGCGCCCAACGGAGCACCATCTCCAGGCGGGGAAAGAGCGATGGACTGCTTGTTTTCGAAGATGTCTGACGTCTTCATATTTAATCCCTCTTGCTCCCTTCGTGCAGCTTGACAAGTCGATCAGCTTCGTTTAGACAGCAGTCTGAGGTCTCCAGAGCCTCTTCGCCCATCATGTTTGAGAAGCTCCCCAAGATCTACAATGTCTACTTCCTGGCGTTGGTCGCCACGACAGGTGGCATGCTGTTTGGCTTCGACATCTCGTCGATGAGTGCTATCATCGGAACAGATCAGTATCTGTACGATCTCAACTTTGCCAATTTAATCTCATCTCACTGACCGATGCAGCGAGTACTTTAACAACCCAGCCGGTATTGACCAAGGTGTCATCGGTGCTGCACTTGCACTTGGGTCGATTGGCGGCTCCATCATCGCAGGACCTATGTCAGACTTCTTCGGACGCCGCGACTGCCTCCTTTACAGCTGTGCGTTTTGGCTTATTGGAACCGCCGTCCAGACAGCCACAATCAGTCGTGGCATGCTGATCGCTGGACGAGTTCTTAACGGTGTCACTGTCGGAATCACTTCCTCCCAAGTTCCTGTGTACCTTGCGGAGGTCGCAAAGCATTCACAGCGTGGCACTATCATCATCATTCAGCAACTGGCTATTGAATGGGGCATCCTGATCATGTACTTCATCGGTTACGGCTGCTCGTTCATCGCTGGCCCTGACTCCTTCCGGACTGCGTGGTCGATCCAATTCGTTCCATGTGTATTCTTCATGCTCGGCCTTCCTTTCCTGCCGGAAAGTCCACGTAAGAGCTCCGATTGTAATCGCATTGGAAGATCACAAACTGACATCGTCTAGGTTGGCTCGCCATGAAGGACAAGACTGAACAAGCTATCCACGTTCTCGCAAACATCCAGGCCGGAGGAGACATCAACGATCCTTACGTCATTGCTCAATACGAAGAAATTGTCACCGTCCTGGTTGCCGAGCGCAATGCTCTCAAAGGCTGGAGGAAGTTCGTGTACAACGGCATGTGGCGCCGAACAGTCGCCGGCTTCACAGTACAGGCATGGCAGCAGTTGTCTGGAGCCAACGTCATGACATGTGAGTCTCAACGCCGAGGCTATGCTCCCCAGATCAAGACCACTAACACGACACGCAGACTATGTTGTGTACATCTTCGCCATGGCGGGTCTTTCTGGCAACATCAACCTCGTTGCTGGCGGAGTACAGTACGCCCTCTTCATCATCTTCTCCTCGATCATGTTCTTCTTTGTTGACAAGATTGGTCGACGAACTCTCCTTATCTACGGAGCTCTAGCCATGGCCTTCTGTCACTTCGTCGTTGGCGGCGTCATGGGTGCACACGGTGTGAACGTTCCCGAAGTCAACGGCGATGCGAACATTACGATGACAGTCTCTGGTTCGCCTGCGTATACGGTCATTGCCTTTTCGTACCTTCTGATCATTATCTACGCACTTACCTTGGCGCCTGTCTGCTGGATCTATGCCGCCGAGGTCTGGTCGCTTGAAACTCGTGCCACTGGAATGGGTATTTCTGCCATTGGCAACTGGCTGGTACGTCTCAATTCCTCCTCCCCTTGTGGCCCCTGCTAACGAAATTCTAGTTCAACGCTGCCATTGGTCTTTTCATTCCTCCCGCCTTCAAGAACATCAAGTACGGTCTTTTCCTGCTTTTCGGAGCCTTCTGTGTTCTCGGCGCGATCCAATTCTTCTTTACCTACCCAGAGACCTGTGGCAAGACTATCGAGGAGATTGAAGTACTCTTCAGCCACGAAGGTCCACGTGCCTGGAAGACAAGGAAAGGATCTGAGCGTCTGGAACAAGAGGTCAATGGTGTCGCCGATTCTCAGGCCAAGAAGGCAAGCATCGCCCACGCAGAGAAGGCGGAAGTGTAAGAAAGAGCACCGTAATTGTAGGCCTAGCATAGCCGAATCATCAAAAGCTCTTCAGAAGATCGTCTTCTCGACTATTAAATT
Organism: Didymella pomorum; assembly: GCA_022225945.1. Taxonomy (NCBI): domain Eukaryota; kingdom Fungi; phylum Ascomycota; class Dothideomycetes; order Pleosporales; family Didymellaceae; genus Didymella; species Didymella pomorum. The sequence continues at coordinate 73,964 of JAKJXN010000043.1, read as the reverse complement.
CTCTGGTGATGTTTGCGATGCACATGATCGTGACATTTTGATATTTCTCATTGAAGTTAGAGTTGTTCCTTACTACCATCAAACGCGCGAAAGAGAGGATTGGCAATTGTAATTCATCGGCGAGGTCAAGTATCCATCTAGTGAGAAACTTTCAAAGCAATACTGTAGCCACTAGAAGCTTGCTTTGGATTGTAGGGCTATCTGTAAGCCCTACATGCCTCCCTACTGTTGATAGTAACTTGCTAAGGGTCGCTTTTTCATTGTTAATCACAAGGGAGAGTACCTCTCGGAATAGATCTTCGGCTTTCCCACATGACGCTGCCCTTCATCCACGTGGTCAAATACGCCGACAATTAGCCATTGGTCTCATTCGTACTAGGACAATGCATAGCGACCTATGACAAACTTCCAACTCTCCCACTCGTCAGCACCAAGATATCCCGATCAATCAAAGCCTTCGCCTCCAACTCCAATGCCCCTCCGCATCCTCAATAATCTGTGTCCATATCCCCAGCGCCTCCGCCCCCCTCCCATCCTTCATCAGCACCGCCTCCCTCGCCCGCCCCGCCCACACCTGCGCCCTCTCGGTATCTCCCACGGCATTGTCCGCCAGCGCCTTAAACCCATACGGCACATCGAGAAAGCCCTGAAGCCCCTCAGCCTCATATAGTTGTATGAGTTTTGCTGCCATCTCCGGGGACGCCTGGCTGGCTGGACTCCAGTCGTTGAGCTGCTGCTGCATGGCGTTGATTTGATCGAGCACCTCGTCACTCTTTCCATGCTCTCTGCACCGGCGGCACGCGCAGTCGAAATGAAATCCCTCCCTCAACTTGTCCCTCCTTACCTCACTCTTCTCAAGCGGACTCGTGTACGCGATACTAATCTCCTCGCCCTCTTCAATCTCCCTCGTCACTGTGACAGTATGCGTCAGCGTCTCAGGATCGATAACGTACTGTGCGTTCGGACTGCAATCATGATTCAACCGGCTCGTCTCCGGGAAAATCGCTAAATGATTCGCCCCCGCAAGTTCCATTTGAAATGTATTCCCCTTCACGATGTCCTGCACCCGCACACGTGGGTCGCCGTAGATGTACATCAGTTCCATGAACATTTCACGCGTAGCGCGAGGCAGGCGCGATATGGCGATACTCCAGAGCGCTTCGCGGTCTAGAGTGCCAAGGTCGGCTTCCAAGTACGCGAGGAAAACGGGCGTGTAGCGTAGGATTTGTGTCCCGGGTTTCAAGTCATGGAGGGCTAGGGTGCCAATTCCTTTGTGCGGGATGGAGGATGTGAACCATAAGCCGGTGGGGATGTTTGTGCCGTCATTTTTCAGTGTCGATGGGGTACTGAAGGCGGGGAGCGTTGCGACGGAAGTGGCTAGGGAGGGAGTGGTGACGATGGATATGCCGCGCCCCAAAGCGAAGGTGCTGCTGGTGTAGATGCAGAGGGGTGATGCGATGCTGGGGAGGGGGAAGGTGCATATTGGTTGGTGTGTCCAGGGCCAGGGAAGATGGAAGGAGAATGTTGGTCTTGAGGGAGTGGGAATGTTGATTGCAGTTTCAATGATCCTGGATGGTGTGGTTGTCTTATGTGACTGGAGCGTGATAGTCTGCAAAGTCCTCTCCCGCCAGCATTGGTTTTCTAGAATGGCGCGTGCGCATACTGTATCAAGAAAACCCAGCACTGCCAAAATGGTAGCAAATATCGAGATCGAAGACATGGCGATGGAAATGACTGAAATGCAAGGGTCCTACAGCGGAATTGACGTCCAGATAAGCCTCAGGAGTGATGAACGGCTGGGGTACCGGGAAAAGAGCCGCCCGAGACGATTCATGTTTGGACGCGTTAGCCAAGCTAGCGCGCCAATCCACTGAACAGACACGCGAAAATCCGATAAATCTTCAAAAGGTAATGCAATGGGTATTGACCTTGGAACTATCCTGAACACCGATGAATGCTGATGCTTTTTGTCGAAAGCGGATGCGCGCACTACGACTCGTCTTCCGCCTCGCCCTTGGAGCTCCTCTTCTTTTTCTTGTCCTTCTCCTCCCCTTCCTCGCGCTTCCGCTTCTTCTTCTTCTTCTCGCCGTCTTCTTCCGGCGCGACGAAACCGGCCAGCCTCTCTTTCCGCTTGTCCTCCATCTTCTCCTTCATCTTTGCATCGCGGTCCTCGCGCACCTTGCGCTCCTTCGCTTGCTTGCCCAAGAAGTACTCTCCGCTCTCGATCTGAAGATCGACCTTGCTCTTCTCCTGCGCAGGCGGGAACGGTGTGTATGTCTTCTTGCTCTTGTCTGTGACGTTGTGGGGCACTCTCCGCTTGCTGAGCGAGCGTTTCTTGAAGTTCGGCAGGAAGCGGTCCCAGCTCTCGTTGACTAGCTCGGGGTCCTTCGCAAGCTCCTTCTTGATCATGAGCTCCTTGATCGCGTAGATGGGGTGGATGTTGTGCATTGTGTCCTCGATGATGCGCCGTATTGTCTTCAAGCCCTTGTACGGGCCCATCGCCGCGACTGTGTTTCCTTGTACCAGCAGGTAGCATTCTGTGAGAAGCTCGAGGGCCTTCAGTGTTGAGCCGTTGGGCCCCAGAATACGCTGCCGCCTCTTGACAAAGCGGTCCTTGTTGCCCACCAAGTTCCTGATCTTGATGATGTCCATAGCCACATCGTCTTCAAGGATCTTGACTGCTTGTGGCGCAGGCACACTACGCGCAAGCAGCTTGATCAGGTCGCGCGCACTGAGGATCGCAGCAGGATCGTATGTCTTTCGTGTTGTCGCGACCGTCATGGAACCCTCCACCAAGTTCAGTGTGGCAGTGATGCCATGTTTCTTCAGCGCCGACTCGATGAACTTCCAGGAGCCTTTAAGGTACTGTTCGCGGTACTTGGGGAATAGCGTAGAGAAGCTCGATTCTTCGGTGAACGGTCCGGCGGTGTTGTCTTCGGGCTTGAAGGGCTCGATCTGCGAATGATCAGTCATGTAAGGGTTGTCAAGCTATAGAATATGCTAACCTTCCACTTGTCGATATCATCGGTGTCCCAGGGCTTTTCCGCATTATGTGTGGACGGCATCGTGGCGGTTTGGTGTTGTTCGTGTCGCTGCAGAAAATTGTCTGGCTTTGATACTTTTTTGCCAAGAGTTCGAAATCAGGGCTTATCTTAGCGCCACGCCTCGCCTGCACCATCACCAGCCACAACTTTACATCGGGAAAGTGGATTCTATTTTGCTCGGCTTCAAAAGTGTAATATTGTTCGCTCATGTCTATACATGCATCTCAGATGCGATTGTTACTCCCCGTCTATACAACCTCAAACTCGTAGTAAACGTATGCAGTATACTCCTGGTCACCAACATGCCCAGACGACTGCATCTCAGCTGTCAGAGCTGTGTCGTCCTTCTTGACGCGTCCCTTGTTGTCGCGGCCGAAGGCGTTGCCGCCCAGGTACGAGTAGTTGTTGTCGAGGTTTGTCTTTGCCTTCTTCGCTGCCTTGGCATCGCCCGTCTAGAAAGGTCAGCATGTGTGATTGGTATGGAGAATAATGAGGCATACCTGGATGATACCGCAGACAAAGTCTAGCGGAAGACCGTACCGCAGCACTGTCTCGACGAAGACTCGTAACGCAAGCACGTGGATCCAGATCATGGCACTCTCGCTGTAACCAGTCCGCCCTAACCTCAGAGCCTCGCCCCACTGCTTCTGTGCGTCTCGTTGGAGCTGGTCGGCCTCCTTAGCCTCCTCTTCCTTTCCGCCCTCCTTGTACTTGTAGTCTCTGGGTGTCCACCGTTTCTCTCTGCACTTGTGCACGAACTCGGTGGAGTGCTTCTTGAATACTGTGACGGCGAACAATGTGAATTCATCGTCCTTCGCTAGCTGGTTGGCTGAGCGGGGCACGACCATAGGGGTGAGTTCTTCGTATGACTTGTAGAACTCCTTGACAGTGACGTTCGGGACGGCGATAAGGTGAGTGTCGAGGTACTCCGAGTCGCGGATCAGCGAATTGGGGTTGACGACCGAGACGAGCGACTTGGTAGACAGGTTGCCGGTCTTCTTGCGCTCTGCCGCGGCGAGGGCGGACTTGGTCTGATTGTACTGGCTGAACTTGGCCTTGACGTCGTTGTCGATGCCCTGTATTTCCTTCTGCAGCAGGTCGATGAGGTCGGCGATGGGCTTGTCGGCGCGGTACTTGACTTTGTTCCACTGGAACGTCCGCAGGTACTGCTCTACCGGCTTGTCGTTGATCGTCTTCTGCTGCTGCACCTTGCCCTCGTCGCCGTCGAGGATCGTCCGCAAGCTGTCCCCCACCTTGCCCACAACACCGTGGCAGGCATTCTCGAGCTTCGCGAGGTCGTCAGCCTGCTGCACCAGCGCGTCGAGAGTGCCAATCTTGAACTCGGGGATCACGAATGGGTAGGTGGAGCCAACGTCATTGGTAACGGTCGAGCGCAGGGCTGTCAGCGCTTCTTCGGCGTGGTTGCTAGGCGAGATGGACGTCGGCAGCGACACCAGCAGGTACTTGGTGCCTTTCGACATGGTGTTGGCCGTTCGGTTGTGTGCAGCGCGCGCAATCTGGGTGGGCAGTAGGGTTGTTTTGCCGTATGAGGTAGGACTTGCCTTGGTGGAGAGCTTGGGGCCCTAGCGCGCTGCGTCACTGGTCTCGTCCGGGCGCTGTACCTATCGCAGCAGCTCGCATGAGTTGCCCGTGAATTGCCGCGTTCATGAATGGCCGTCGGGGAAGCTTTGGAGACCATTCTTCCTACACCCCTCGAAAATGTCCTCGAAACGAATTGTTGCAAAGCTGCAGCCGGCTGTCAATGCCTCTGTGACCCGCGCACTGAGGCCTGAATATGCTCAGAGGGTCCAGTACAGCACGCGAACGATAGCTGGCCAAGCTACGACTCCCCGCAAGCTCGAATCACGACAGCTGCAGCAGTTCGTCCGCTTTGCTTCGTCTGAGACCTCTGCAGAAAAGCCAGCAAGGACAGGTCTGTATGAGCTTCACAGCAAGTATGGCGCCAAGTTCGTGCCCTTTGGCGGCTATGAGATGCCTGTTCAGTACAGCGATCTGAGCATTATCGATTCGCACAACTGGACCCGCGAGAAGGCGAGTTTGTTCGATGTGGGACACATGTAAGATTTGCAGCAGAACATTTCCCGCAGTGTGATTCTAACAAATGTCTAGGGTCCAGCACCACTTCTCAGGACCCGGTGCCGAAGCATTCCTGGAGAGCATTACTCCTTCATCCATCTCCACCCTGCCCCCCAACCAGTCCACCCTGTCCACTCTGTTGCACCCTGAGACCGGAGGCATCGTCGACGATACCGTGATTGCTCGCCTGCCAGATAGGTTCTACGTAGTGACCAACGCTGGCTGCCGCGAGAAGGACAAGGCATACCTGTCTGAGCAGCTGGAGTCATGGAAGCAAAAGAACCCTGACAAGGCCGTCGAATGGGACATTCTCGAAGGGCAAGGCTTGATCGCTCTCCAAGGTCCTCTGTCTGCAGATATCCTCTCCCGCATCTTGGCTGACGAGTCGGTCCTGACCCTCAAGTCGCTGTATTTCGGACAGTGCACCCCAGCGACGATCAAGGGTACAGACGTCAAGGTGCTCGTGAGCCGTGCAGGGTACACCGGCGAGGACGGTTTCGAGATCAGCATTCCATCTGCTGCCACTGAGGCAGTCGCTCAGTTCCTCCTCGATAACGCGAAGGACGAGTTGCGCTTTGCTGGTCTTGGTGCGCGCGACACTCTCCGCCTCGAGGCTGGCATGTGCCTCTACGGCCACGATCTGGACGACACTACCACTCCAGTTGAGGCAGCGCTGTCGTGGATCATCGGCAAGGATCGTCGCGCGAAGGGCGGTTTCCATGGAGACTCTGTCATTCTACAGCAGCTGAAGAAGAAGTCGGAGGGTGGTGGTGTATCGCGACGCCGCATTGGCCTCATCATCGAGGGTTCTCCTGCTCGCGAAGGTGCTGAGATTGTCAGCGAGTCTGGTGAGAAGATCGGCAACATCACCTCCGGCTGCCCATCACCAACCCTGAAGAAGAACATCTCGATGGGATACATCAAGGATGGTCTACACAAGGCAGGTACCGAGGTCCAAGTCGTTGTCCGTGGCAAGAAGAGGAAGGCGGTCGTGACCAAGATGCCTTTCGTTCCCAGCAAGTATTTCAAGCAGCCCACCACAGCCAAGGCATAGGCTAGAAGCGCGTAATGATATCCTCATTTCACTGCACGAAGTTGGCCAAGTGACCTCTCATGCGCCTGCTTCGATCTCATCAAGTCGAGCCATGATCTTTGCCTTCCAAGCCTTGTAGTCCTGCCTCTGGCGCTCGCCCAAGTAATCAGTCGCGTCCTGTACCATGGTACCGAGACCGATATAGTCACTGCTGCCGCCTTTGAGACCCGAAAATGGACCTGCTGTGGATCGGACAGTGCCATTGGCCGCCATCTCGATGCCCTCCATCCCGTCGACAATGCCGACTGGAGTGATGTTCAGGAACCACTCCATCTTCATCCAGCCCTCATGGTCTGCGACGTTCAAAAGGTCCTCTATCTCGGGTGACAGCTGCTCAGCGGTCGTGTCCTTTGCGGCGGGCAGCCCAAGCACGGTGTTGATCGCCTTGGACTTCCGCTCCTCGTATGCTTCTGGGGTTATATCCTGATTCTCCATCCTCGTCAAGACGTATAAGAATACGACGATGACCAACACGACGGTCTTGGCATCTGACACGACTGCCATAGGAGGCCTCAGATCGTGACCAGCTCGCCTCGACCGCTTACTGGGCGTATCAGCTGCTGCTGCGGCCATGCGAGCCATGAGTGGCAAGATTGACTCAATGCCAGTGTACACGTGAGGTATGGCGAGTGGATATGAGAGGTTCTTGGCAAGCATGCGGATGGCGCGCATTGTCCATTCTGGCGGTACTCCGGCGCTGCTGTCGATCTTTTGCGCAGTTCGCGGCGTCTTCTTGCCGCTCAAGGGCGTCTTGGGTGTTGCTCTGGCAGAAACTGGAGCAGAAGTGCGATCCTTACGCGGAGTCTGTGGTTCGCGGGGCGTTGAGGAGTCAGGTAGGGCGCTGGCGAGGTAGTTGTAAAGCTTCTTGTACACTCGTGGTGGACATGGCGGGCGAGACGTGATCGAGGGAAGGTTAAGGCGTTTCTTAAGCCTACATTGGCTTGTCAGTCCAACCGATCACCAGACTACGGGGTTCCTTTGAGGCATTACCTCTCGCAAGCCAGTTGTGCGCATGCATATGGACGGCCTATTTCTTCCTCTGGTTTCAGCGAGTTGGCAGCACTTCGTGAGCGTGCCAGCAATGACAGGGCAACATCAACTAGCTCGGAAGGCAATGGTCCATTGAGCGTGGGAAGCAGTCCCGTAAGAGCTTGCTCGATGGCCGCTTTGTTCATGGTTGCGAAGATGACGTTTAGCAGAAGAGAAACCTCGGAGATAAACATGGACAACGCGTCGCGCCTTCTGCGGCGATTAAAGTGGGGCGGCTTTAGCGCGTTTTGTCCATGGCACGAACAGCATCGCTCATCCATCAGACAACAATCCAAGTCTGCACACGTCGTGTGCTCAATGGCCTTGCTACTCGACGTGTCGAAACCACTCGCCTGTGAATTGGAAAAAGCGGTATGCTAGTCTACGGCCATGAATACCTCTGTACAACTGTCGCCAGAGACTACGTCGTTGACCATGGCATCATACAGTTACACTCACACGCCCAGACAGTTTGTTACTTATTGCTCGCTCAGCCTCGTCCCCTGGTCGAAATGAATCCATTGTCTTCGAGATGTCAACGTAATCAGGACGTCGCTGCCGTAATGAAGGCCTCCCGAAAATCCAGGAGTGAGGCGAGCCTCTTCTGTCCTGACTGGCCCCTGGGTGGATCTATCGTGTTCGAACTAGTCTATCTCTGGTGTCCATCGCCTGTTGCGCACCTGAGGAGCATCATATCTCCTGCAACGCGACAGTAAAAACAATGGCTGTGATAGACTCGGCAACCCCGTCGAGAAGACTGTACAGTACAAACAACCACGTTGCCATTGGGTGATGGCATTCTGGCAGCCCGGTTACACGCTTCCAAACATGGACAGTATCTTCGCATGCTAACTGGATGTAGAGATCCCTGCCATGCAAACCGCATGCTGTTCGATATCGGACCGGCGGTGGCGATGGCTATGGATTCACCGAGCACGATCGCGACATCCGATGCAAAGAGAACTTTGGCGATGCATATAAAGTCTTTACGATTGACCTAATATCATTTTCATCGAGTTGCTAACACACACTGCTGCTACAGACTTCCACAACTCAGACCAAACTAGCCACTACTTATCTCTCACTTCGTCAAATCATTATGCCCGCACTTTCAGTCATTGTCGCCCTGCTGTCTGCAGCTCCTCCCATACTATCAGCACCTGTTGGCAATAGGGCGAATTCGATAGAGCCTTACAACTGCGGCTACGTACGTACACGGCCAAACAGCAGTGCGGTGTCTGGTATCTTCGCATATGACGCAAACATGTCATTCTTCTACAACGAATCCATTCACGACTACGAGAAAGCGTTTTCCTATATGCTCTATGGAGGCTGTACATGCCGCTTTTACAGGTGAGCTGCACTTCATGCACATAAAGGCGTTACTAACCATCTCCAGCGCTGTTCAGGGCTGCGGCAGGAACTTGCCAGCTCAGGAGTATACTGGAGCAACCGAAAGATGGGATGAGCCGTTGTTTGCAGATCCACAGCCCGCCTGGTATAACTGCCGTGCGAGCAAGTAAGCAAAGGTGATGAGATGATGTAGGCAGTCGAGGGCTCCTGGTTGGCAGCATGTGTGCTGATAATACTTTGAGTGGCTACAATTATATGCTTTCGCGAGTACTAATATCATTGCGCGTCTCTCTAATCCTCCCGTGTCGCTCAAGACCCAACCCAGGGTGCAACCACAAGTGTCGGCGACTACAACTTTGCCCTGTTCCACCAACGGCGCAGGCGATGCATGGTCGGAGCTCCTCGCTGCTTGACTTGTCCTTCAACCGCCCTTGATGGTTCTTGCTCCTTTGGCCCCTCTAGCTCCTGTCCCATTGGCACAGGCTGAACGATGAAAAGCAGGTTAGCGTGCGCGATCCAGTTAGCGTCATGGAAGACGCGGACTTTCGAGATGTACAGGTTGCCGAGTTCCCTCTTGTGCTGCAGGAGGAAGTAGCTGAACGCTTGCGCGTTGGGCGTGCCTGGAGGTAGTCAGTGAACCGTACTTCATCTCTTCTTGGTCTTCCATGGGGAAGCCTGGAGATCCTCAAATGGGTACGTCTAGCTATGCTAAACCTCAACGTTGGGAGCTTACTGACCTAGAATCGCCTGTCCCTGAGGCGTGAAAGTGTCGAACTTGAAGCCGGGCCAGTCAGGGAAGCCCCAAGACCCAGGCAGAATCTCTCGCACGCACCGCGACAGAATGCCCTGCGTCAGCTCGTTCGTGATCGAGAGCGACATGAAGTAGTGGATGTTCTTGACATCACTATCTGCCGCTCCTGCCAGACCCGCCCAGGAGATCCAGGCGATGTCGGAGAATGCTCGGATGAGAGGCAAGCCGTCCCCTACGATCTCTGGAATTTTCTTACTCCCCATGTTTTGGGGCGAAGTGCGATCCATCGCGATGATGACTGCGTAATTTGTTAGCCTAGACGCATCTCACGAGTCGGACCTGTTCACCACTTACGACCATTGACCTCGTCCATAGCGAATTTGTACCAAGCTCCGGTGTAGCGGTACTCTTTGCCGTCATGTTCGTAGTGTTGGTCGTCAATGGTGAGCCAGTCACCATTCTCCAGCATCTTCGATTCGCCGTGTCTGAATGTGACCAGGCGGACGTTTCTTCCCTGCTGCTCAATCTTATCCGAAGCGCCCAATCTCACGAAGCACGCCGTCAATTCCAAAATGCTTCACGTCGGGTTCGTGGACTTCGCCGCCCGTCCAGCTCCATTCGATCATGTCGTCTGCATCGTGTCAGCACAGACTCTCGGAGGCAGTCAGTGCGTGTCTTGCGACACAATTTGAGCTCTGATGGCTACAACTTGCCCTGGGTACGTACTGACATTGTCTGGACCGTAGAAATCAGCCGCAGTGTCACGAGGTGGCTTGAAGATCTTGCCTGCATCGGCATCGGAGCCCTTCATCGCCTTCACAAACCTATCACCCTTGCACCTCGCTTTGGCCCATTCTGCATCTGCAGCATTTGGGTAAAGATTCAGGAATGTAGGTCGAGGATCGTTATTGAAGAGGTCCTGGATGGGCTTTGGCATAATAATTAGTGGCCTAGGAGCCGAGAGGCCTCCAGGAGCTTTTGTGGCGACCTTGACGATGTCTGCCGCCGTGCCCGCAGCACTGTGGGCGGGCTTCATGTTGGCGAACATGTCTCGGATGTTTCCGAGTTTCTCTGGGGCGGGTACAGGCTCGACGATGAAGAGGAGGTTCGCCCCTGTGTGCTTTGATTGGTTGTCGCGGAAGACGCGAACTTCTGAGATATATGGGTTGCCGAGGGTCTTCTTGTGCTGGAGCAGGAAGTAATTGAAGGCCTGCGCATTTTGTGCGCCTGTGAAAGTTAGCTGACTGCCTCCAGGGTGTGAAATGGATCAGAGGTCATCGTCTTCACTCAGACAGCCGACTTCCTCCAGGGTAATGGTGAAGGAAGGAGCCGCTCACCTAGAAGTGCTTTTCCCTCAGGCATATCAGTGTCGAAATCATATCCTCCCCATGCCGGAAAGTCCTTTGCGTCAGGGATGACCTCTCGGATAGCGCGGGAGATGATCTTCTGGGTGGCTTCGTTGTTAATCGACAACGACAGGAAGTAGCTGGGACTCTTGGCGGCACTGCCGTACATCTTCCAGTACAACCACATGATGTCCGAAGAGGTACTTATGGCGGGCAATTCGGTGCCTTCGACGGGCGGCTGCATAGTCTTGCCGGCCGATTGAGGAGAGTCTCGGTCCATGGCGATGATGACTACAAAACTTGTCAGTACTTTTTACGGTTCATTTTGAATACCTCCAAGCCTGGATTCGGAGGCAATCTAGCACCAAGGAATCCGGTGTGCTGACTACCTCCAGGCTGTACTTTACTTTACCTCCTTTCGATGCGTCAAAAGCAATGCCATAATGAGCACCTGACCTGCGATACGTCTTACCGTCCACGTCGTACGGCGCGGGATCGTGTTCCCATTTGCCATCTGCGCTCTGCTTGAAGCCATGAACGAAAATCAGGCAGTCAAGATAGCCGCCCCATCCTGCGCACTTATCAGAGAGTGAGAGGTCTCGAAGCACGTTGTCGATACCCCAGTCTTTGAAATTGCCAGCGGGAACCTTCTCTGAGTAACTCCAGCCCCACTTTTCCGCGTCGTCAAAGTTGGAGTTTTCGAACGTAGAGGCAGCAGAGTTGCGCAGAGGGTTGAAGACTTGGCCGGCATCGCGGTCGGAGCCCTTCATCGCACGCAGAGCGTTGCCGCCTTTGCACTTGGCCATGCTCCAGGCGTCGTCATCCGCACTCTCGTACAGTTCCACGTATGGCTCCTTTGGCGGTCGTGGAGCTGGTCGCGGCGGGATAGGCGGAGGGACATTGCGTTTGCTGACATCGTTGAAGACCTCCAGGGTGGTGTTTGCGCGGTGTAGAAAGTGGAAGGCCTCGCTACTACCGATGACGAATGTCAGCCACACGGCAACATGTCTGAGCTTCATGGTGGTCGGTTGAACCATAGTGGAGTGTAAGAGCGATTTGTAGGTGACAAGCTAGACATGGAGATGACCCGGGATATGTCAGTGCAGGCGAGTACATCCACTTCACATTTTCACTCAGATTCTGCTGAACTGAGATGTGATGAAGTCACACTGGCTTCATTTTTGTTGAAGGCATAAGAGCCGGCATTCTATCAGCTGGCTACCTCCAGCATTCGTTGAACAGCACCATCTCACACTTATCCATCATCGTGTTGGCTCCAAACATCCGATTCATGTCTCCTTCTGAACGGAAGTGTCCTGCATCTGGCGTCTCTAGGATGCTTTCTCCACCTCGAGAAGCATACAGGGCCCGGGGAACCTGGCTAGCCTGCTTGAAGATGTGGATCTTGGATATCCTGAGATTTCCAAGTGTATCCTTATGTTGGATAAGGAAGTAGCTAAAAGCGAGGGTATTGGGTGACCCTGGAGGTATTCAGTGAGTGTTACTCGATTTCCTGCGACCCATAACGGGAGTCTGGAGGTCGCCAGTCTGGTACGTACCGAGCAGAGCATACCCTTCATCAGTGCCGGCGTCTACCTCGAGACCAGGCCAGGCAGGAACCTCGCACTCTTCCTCCCTGGTGAGTACAGTGCCGAGAAGACTCCTTGTTTCCGGGTTCGTGATCGCGAGCGTCAAGAAGTAGCGCATGGTAGAAGGAAAGTTGCCGGTGACCTCCTTCCACTTGAGCCAGGCGATATCGGAGAACGCTCCAAGTTCTGGCAGATCGTCTCCTTGGACCTTGGGATTGCGCTCGTTGCCGGCGAACTGAGGCGACTTGCGGTCCAGGGCCATAAGCACTCCGCTGGGGTCGAAGGCGAAGTGGTACTCGCTGCCGCTGACGGGGTACTCATGGCTGTCTGCCGTGTACTTTAGTTGCTTGTTGTAAGGGGTGGGACCAAAGCCTCCGCTGTTCTCATCGCCGTTGCCGTGTGTGACCCTGAGCATCTGAATCGTGCCTCCGTTCTTTGTGGCTTTGTCCGAGAGTCCAAGTTTGCGCAGGATGTCGTCTACGCCCCAGATCTTCTTGAAGTCGTCATAGCTTGGCTTGATCGCTGCATCCATCCAACCCCACTTAGTCAGGTCAGAGGTAGCGGTGTAAGGGCTCTCGGAGGTGTCGCGGGGTGGCTTGAACAGCCTGCCAGCTCCCTCCTTCGAATTGTGAAATGCGTCATAGAACTTCTCACCTCTGCACTTGTTCTTGTTCCAGACATCAGGGTTGGCAGTAGGGAACGGGATTGGGCAAACGGGGCCGGTAGCGACAGTAACGTCACCAGCAGTCGAGACGTTGGTGTAGGTGATCGATGCATTGTAGCCATCAACCCAAGGTTGGGCGACTCGGGCGCTGACCAGCGCGAGCTGGAAGATGGTACTGATGGCGAGAATTCTCATAGCTGCGGTCGCGGTCGCGGATGTGAAGAAGGTGGAGGGGAAGGTGCAGGTCAGCTTCTCTGAAGACTACGAGGTGAGTGGGGCTACAACGGTGAGAGAGCGCCGTGTAGGCGCTTCACTTGCACAAAATATCACTGAACGCCTCCAGGCTGCGTTCGATAGCTCTTCGGCAAGAAGTCTAGAAGAGTACGCAGAGGCCGTCGATGTGGCCATGGTAAATTGAATTCCTCGTACGGATGGCACAGCAATATCGCTACCTATCGTCGAGTACCTCCAGGCTGCTCCCAAGAGTACTACGAGATCACACCAGCGGCCATCCTACCATGAAGACCGCTCGAACTGCGATGAACTTTGATAGGACTAGTAGATCTCTCATCGTGGGCGTCTCAAACTCACTGATCATTCACGCGATAGCAGCGAGTAGCTGGCTACACCAAATTGTCTCAGCCGGTATGATTATCTTGAGTAGCGGGATGTAGTGACTCTATCACCCAAGCTAATGGCCACAGCAACGTCCCCATTATGGCTAATAACGGTGTTCAGTCGCCTGAATAGATGCCGATCATACAGAACTCAAGGCGTCTTGCGCTGCATCGAACGTGGATCGGCGTACATTGGAACGTTGGTTACGCTCAGTGATAGACCACGTCCTCACAGCACTATGCGCGCTACATTCGCTTCAGAGCGACGAGATGCAGCATGCATGATTTGAGTATAGATGGACCAGCACCTCTTTGCGGACGACTTCAAGGCACGTCGTATCCACACTTGGTAAGCGAACAAAGGTGGTTTCAGCCTCATCCTTGAAAGAAGGGCGCCCCATTACGGGATCTGCTTAAAATATCACCTCGTCAAACAACAAAGACTTCGGACTTACACCCTGTAGCTATGAGACAGTATCGTTCTCGTAGTGAAGTAGGTATCCAGCATCAGCCAAGCACACCAAAGTACAGCAAAACACTTTAATATAAGTCACAAGCCACAAGCCACATAGCCCATCAACATGCTCGCGTACTTTGCCATTAATCTCATCTTGTCGACCATCGTCGCCTCTCAGCCTCTGGTCGGCCACCACAATGAAAAGAACATCCCTTTCATGAGCACCCGAGACTGCCCTGTACCAAGTTGCGGTCTGCTGCTCGATGATGACCGCGTCGGCAACATCATGCAAAAGAACGGCCAATACAGTAGCATCACGAAGAAGGCCATATCTTTGAGCCTCCACAAAGGATGTCTCTGTGCCCTGCTCAGTACGCCCTGCGCCCAGAATGACGGCGGATCTTGGAGCTGGCTCGGATTTGGAAGGCATGAGGACTACAACTTGACTCACCACAAGGACATCAAATGGTATCAGTGTTTCATTGAGCTGAGTGGGGGACAGGTAAGTTCCCATGTCTCTGCTGATGTCGAGAATCTGATCTGACCTTTTGTGTGAACGGGTGGACAGATACGCCGACTATCTCTCTCAGCCGCGCCCCCTACCATCAGTGTCCAGGATGGACAGTTTGCTTGGACATAACTTATGTCATGGCCAGCCAATCACGATAGAATGCTCCCTTGGGCTCGCGAGAAAGACAATGTAGTCTTCACTTCACCCGTAGACCAACTGCGTCACTTGTTCACCAGCTTTCGCGCTAGGTGAGCGTAACTTCCCCCGCCACGTTACGCCCATCTTCCATAAATCTGCTTAACCCTTTAGTACTCAACTTGATATTCTACTAACAACTCGACCAACAATTGTCACCATGAAGTTCACTCCCACCGCCTTCGCCCTCGCAGTCGGCCTCACCACTGCCGCCCCTGCCAATACCGCCATCGATCCTGCAACCCTCGAGAACCGCACAGCCCGCTCCGACTGCGGTCAGTACAAGTTCGACGACGGTACGGTGCAGTACTTCTACAGCCAAGTGTGGGCCGGGTACCTGGCCGACGAGATGATCTGCCGTTGGTTCAAGTACGAGTTCCGCGACAAGAAGGGCCAAGAAGGCAAGATGGTTGCTGCCAAGGTCGACAAGGGTTGTACCTGCTTCTTCTACGAGTGAGTACTGAGATTACCTCCAGGCTGGCATGTGCTGATGTATCACAGGTCACCGTGTGACCCTAGCGGGGGCGTGGCAGAGCGTTGGGAGGGCTGGAATGGCTTCGAGAACTACGTCAGCACTGACAAGGACTTCAAGGGATGGTACTGCTTCGAGCAGAACTAAGAGCACAGCTACAGCCTCGCCACTTTTGCACGGAGAAGTTGGGTGGTTCGATGATCCCCACGATTGGGAGTTTAAGCATGAGATTGACCATGAGATGTATAAGCCACTAAGATATTCACTGTCACGAAGATCTCCTGGCTACGTACATGTCCACCAGATCTTAAATTGAGTGATGTTCCACCGTGAACCTGATCTTGTCAATGCCACGTTTTTTGACGTCCTACGACTTCTGGCAGAAGTAGCCCTTAGCGTTCTGAATCGAACCGTCCAGCTCCGGCTCTACGAGCGCGTTGCAGGTCTCGAAGCTGCGCACTTGATTAGTGCATGTTCAGAACTGGAAGCCCAGCCGTTCGCCTACGGGAAGAACTCGAAGTCGCAGGCGCTGTTGACGTGAACTGCTCGAGCAGGACCTTGAAGCTCATAGCAAGCCCCAGCGTAGAGCATCTGAGAAACGCCGTTCTTGAGGTCGATCGTACCACACACAGATTGGGCGGCATCCTTGCTGAGAATGGGGGTTGCGGAGGTCATGGTGAAGAGGGCGGTCAGACCGCTGGGGACGAAGAGACCGAGAAACATCGTGAGCGGGTGCTGAAGGTAAGAGGCGACGGTCTAAGTTCAAATAGGCATAGGTGCGGGCCCGACGTCAGTGTGTAACCAGAAGGCTAAAGAGCAGGTCAGGTGTGCGCAGTCCCGAGTTGGTCAGACAATGTGCTGACTACCTCCAGCCCTCACTGTTGGTGTGCGACTTGAGCTTACAGCGTCGGATTGACAGATAGTGCAGCTTGAACAGGCGATAACCAGGAGGACAGCGAACGCGAACCAGAGAATCAACAATATGATCGCGAAACGAGACGGATGCTGCTGTGACTCCGAACGCGAAGTCATTGCAGGGGCGTTGGTGTTGTAGAAGTAGAAAGTCAATGTTGGTCAGGGAAGCACCTGAAAAGCCTGTCCGTTTGCTCTTTTCCAATTACCTAGATTAGCTAGTCTCACCCTCACTTCAACCATGCCATGCTCTCCAGCTTCTCAGCCCCATACGGCACACTCGGTGTCAGCCACCTCGCACCCTCCTTGCCTTCAATCTGCGGCACAGGCTTCAACACACTGAGCCTCTTACTCTCGAACGCGCTTCCCTCAAAGCTCTGGTACCATCCACTCTGCTCCTCTAGATACTTCCCAAGGACCTTCTTCCAGCCCTTCCACACAGTGACGAGCAGATCAAGCACATGATGACTGCCCCTCATCTCACCCCACTGGAACCTCTCCTGGCACTCCTTGACAGTCTGCAGCGGGTACAACCCAACATCCTCACGGAGCGCATACGCGTTCACACCGGTCAGACTGGCATGCACCTCCCAGCTGCCGCCCTCAACCGCCCTCCTCTTCAGCGCTAGCATCGCACCAACAGCTCCCAGCACACCAGTGCTCATATCCGAAATCGGCAAGCTAGGCAGCACAGCCTCGCCCTTGGCCAGTCCCTGCGTGACCTCCAGCGCCTTGCCCGTGACAAACGCGCTTCCCGCCGCTGCATCGGCGATCTGCTGCCACCCCGGACGCTCCTTGTAGTATCCATCCGGCCCGTAGCAGTTCTCAGACACGTACACAATGCCCTTGCCGCGCTTGCCTGCTGCTTCCAGCATCTCGTTGAGCCCGAGTCCGAACTTGGCCATCTTGCCCAGCCGGAAGCCTTGCACGAAGACATCAACATCCGCCAAGAGGGATTGGAGATGCTGTCTGTCCGAGGCGTTGCGCAGGTCAACTGTTGAAGTGCGCTTCCCCGCGTTGAGGGTGAGCTGCATGATATTGATGTCTGGGAGGTGCGGCGCGTTGAGGCGGATTACGTCTGCGCCGAAGGAGGCGAGGATGGTGCCGATCTCGGGTCCGGCGATGACGCGGGTGAGCTCCAGCACCTTGACGCCTGCGAGCGGACGAGGATCCTGGGGGTTGAGCGGTGGGAAGGAGACGGGAGGTGTGCGCACGGCGTGCTTTTGCTGCTTGACGTTTACCAGGGGATGCGCGGCGAGCGACTTGCCCATGGTGGAGGTGTTCCACTGCTCGGGCGTGAAGCAGATCGATCCGCAGAAGCCGTTCATGAGGTTGTTCATCTCGAGCTCCTCAGGGCTGTACTTCTTTGTGTGCTCGGCGATGAGCTTGGCGGCATCTTCGTTGGTGGTCACGTTGGCATTGGGGTCGATGCCGATGCTCTCGAGCACAGGCTTTGCGTTCATGCTGCCGTGCAGCGAGTACCATGTGTCGGGGTTCTTTGTCGGATACAGGGCTGTTGTGCGGTACTTGAGGGGTGTGTCTGTCCAGCCTTGTTCCCAGTCGGCCAGGACACTACCCAGCTTCTTTTGTGCTGCCATGCTGAGGACGTCCTCGCCGTTGAGGTAGGCTGTTGCTACGCAGCCGAACCACATCGCAGCATGTGTAGTGTTGACTGTGATTTGGCGCTTGTCGTCCTTTGCTCCTCTCAACGTGAGGATCTCATCACCGATCACGCCGCACATGGCGTGCAGAGCTGCGGCTACTGATGTAGCCTTGATGGGTCCGGGAATGACGGGGTATTCTTCACCCGTAAATTTGACCTTCGACAGGACAGCCTCATCTTGTGTGAAGCCTGAAGTCTGCGATGCGATCTGGCGAAAGATTCGGGCAGTGTCCTCGGGTACGGGAACAAAGCTCTTGTCGGTGTAGGTGCCGGGACCGTAGATGTCCGGGATACGGTCTTGTGAAGCCATGATGGGTAATGATGATGTTGATATAGATATGTCGTACTGGGATGTCAAATATATGATGATGTTCGCGCTGGTGGCAGTTCAGTAACCGTTTCCTTACGTCCGAGGAAGCAGTGCATTTATATGAGTATCGATCTGAAGTCTTCGCACCCTGGTCGGATACCAACAACGCAACGGAAGCAAGACGTTTCGTACCCGCATCACCTCGCATTCGTACGATGTGTCCACCATACCGGTCAAGATCGAGAGGTGTGGAGCCTCCATACAGCCCTACGAAGCGCGGCGGTATTCCGCATTACATCGCGTATGTACGCCGAGTTTGACCGACGTCATCGAAACATCTACTACGCCTCTAATTTGTCGTCTTGGATTGTCTACGCGTTCTGACTTGTCGTTTTTTCGAGCTCGTGGTCAAGGGTCGAAGTTTTCAACTCGGCCCGATCCGGTGTGATGATGATCGGATCGACGTGATGATGTATTCTCCGAGCCATCACCGTGAACGCGCAAGGACATGCTCGTGCTCACGTCGTGCGAAGCTGTAGACGTCGCGGCCGAGCATCTACGGGCAACATGGAGTCTATGTTTATATGTGTTGTCTGCTCTTGCGTGAGCCTCAAGAACAAGACTGTCTTACCTCAGATATCTCAGCTTTACCCCAGCTCATGAGAAGCTTAACTTGTACAATGCCTCACTCCACAACCCCCTCCATCCAACACGTCTCAATCATCGGCTGCGGCTCAATCGGCGCATCGTGGGCAGCTCTCTTCCTCGCTCAAGGCCTCACCGTCACAGCATTCGACATCAACGCAGCAGCGGAAGCCAGCCTGCGAAAGCTCGTCACCAACGCCCTGCCAGTGTTAAAATCTCTCGGTCTGCAAAAGAGCCCCTTCGCATCTGCAGACAGCATCATCTCCACAACGAACCTCGCCGAAGCCCTCCAACATGCCGACTTTGTGCAAGAAAACGGGCCCGAAAGGCTCGAATTGAAGCAGAACATGTTCTCAGAGATTGCCAGTCTGGTCCGGCCCAACGTTATCATCGCCACATCGAGCAGCGGACTGACATGCAGCTCGATCCAAGCCGGGATGAGCGCTGCCACGAACCCGTCGCGCGTTGTAGTCGGGCATCCCTTCAACCCGCCTCATCTAATACCACTCGTCGAAGTGGTCGGCGGCGAGCAGACATCTCCCTCCGCAATCGAGCAGACAATGGCATTCTACAACGCCATGGGCAAGAAACCCGTCCACGTCAAAAAGGAAGTCGTCGGCCATATCGCCAACCGCCTGCAAGCAGCGCTGATGCGCGAGATGCTGTCAATGCTGCAGAACGACACATGCAGTGTGTCCGACATCGACGACGCCATGGCGTACGGTCCGGGGCTACGATGGGGTATTATGGGTCCTAATACGCTGTTCCATTTGGCGGGTGGTGAGCAGGGAGCGCAGCACATGGCGGATCATCTCCTTGAGCCGGTGACGACATGGTGGGCGAAGGAAGACCCGGTGCTTGACGACAAGCTAAAGAAGAAATGGGTGGATAGCACGATGGAGGCTGTTGGGGAGAGAAAGTTTGACGATTTGGTTACGCAGCGAGATGAGGAATTGGTGAGGTTACTGAATTTGAGGAAGGAGTGGGACGGATATGCTGAGGGAAGAGTAGAGGCGTGAGGATAGAATAGATACCCGATATTATCTCATCCGTTTCATACATCGTGTGCATGTCCGCATTGCAGTGTGCTCAGAGTCCGTTCAAACCTGAGCTGTTGAGTCAGATGACGTCAGTGGTTCGAAGGGAAGATTCATAGCATATCCTGGCCTCCTCACAACTTGCCTCTACTTACTGGGCATCTCACGACCTTCGAAGGATTGATTCCTCGTTTGTCAGCCAATCGGTGAATTTCCTGCTGCTGCAAGGAACGCCTGCAAGGACGTTGTGTGTAGTGCGGCTCTGTTCCTAGCGCCACAGATCGCGCACCGAGCAGCTCGGCCGAGCGTTTCAACCGCCTCGCGCGTAACAACACTCGCCTCACCGACACGATCTGTCGTGCGCTGACGATGTTCTCGCCGGCCGTTAGCTCCAAGATGAAGACTCAGACCCGAGTGATGCCCGACTGACGCAATCTCAGTTGCGGGTCTGGTGATATATGCTCATCGCCCCGTACTGTGATCGTTATCCAGCAGTCCCAAACAGCACCGATACTATGCCGTCTGTACAGCAACTCCCGGAACCTTCACCCAAGCGCCTCCTAGTCCTCGACTGCGCCCTCTCAACCCCGAAGTTCTCCGGCGGCCGTATAATCTCCACCACGACACAAGGCACAACTCCAAAAGATGTCGTCTCCAACATCTCCACCCTCCCCGACGGCATCACAGTCGACCACTCCGCGCAGCACATGTACGTAACGCACATGGGCAGCGCACTCAGCACAAACAGCGGCAGCATCATGCGGTACAACCTCGACGGCACAGATCCGCAGACCGTCATCCACTCCGGCAGCATCGGCGTGTGGACGCCGAAACAGATTACTTTCGTTGAGCACGGGGAAAGAAGGTGGATATACTGGTGCGACCGCGAGGGCATGAAGGTCATGCGGGCGTGCGTCGACACACTGCCTGCACAGCCGGAGGTGCTGCTTTCGACCGGCGATCCCGCGCACGGCGATGATAAGATGAAGTGGTGCGTTGGCATTGCGGTCGACGCTGCTCGACAAACCGTGTATTGGAGCCAGAAGGGCGTTTCGAAAGGTTTCGAGGGCAGGATATTCCGCGCCAATCTCGAGGATGTTGAGAAAACGAAGGAGGTCTTGTTCGACAAGCTCCCCGAGCCGATTGATCTCGAGTTCGATGAACACTACAATGTGTTGTACTGGACGGACCGCGGCGATCCGCCGAGAGGGAATTCGTTGAATCGCGCGTATGTCGGCGAGAAGAGGGGAGCGGTGGAGATCCTGGCTACCCGGTTCCATGAGGCGATTGGCTTGGCACTCGATAAGAAGGAGAGGAAAGCGTATGTTAGTGACCTTGCAGGAGGCGTATATGAGTTCGACCTGCAGTCACGGAAGAAGAAGGTGTTGTTTCCCGAGCTGGGGGATTTGACTGGGATAGCGTTAGTTTAAATGAATGATACTCACGTTAGGCTTGGACCTTGCGACTGTAGCTAATGGCAGTGTTGTTCCCGTCCTTGTTCGTACATTTTTAATCCTACATTTCCATTATTGGCTCCCTTTCTTCCATCCGCCAGAGTCTACTTGAACTTAGGCATGACGGGCCTCTTCGTCACAGCAAGCGCAACCCATCCTCCAATCAAGCACAACCCTCCAATCGGCGTGATCGGGCCCATGATCTTTCCGAATCTTTGCGGGTCGAGCACCAGCAAATACAAGCTGCCCGAGAACATAGTCATACCCGCAGTCAGAAGCCCCATGGCGACCGTGCTCTGCGGCGCCGCCACAGACGCGAAGGTCAACACCGCAGAGTGGACAAGTTGATACTGCGCCGCTGTGCCCCAATTCGCTACAAAGTGTTAGTCGGATGTCTGGTGGAGTTGGGCTGGCAATGGAGACGCACCGATGCGGGCTGGGTCCGCGATGCGCTTCTTCAAGCCGTGAGCGCCGAAGGCGCCGAGCATGACGCTGGAGGCGCCGTAAAGGCATCCGATTGTCCAGAAGGGCGGCATTATGATGAAATTTCTGGCTTTGAGAATTGCGATATTTGAGTAGGATGGACGTGAGATGGTGAGGTGAGACTAGTGGGGAGCTATGACACTCGGTACTTTCGGGACGCGAGCGCGAGGCTGGGCGTTAGATGTTTCAACAGCCATGCTGGAGCTAGGACGTACGCGAGTCATTTCGGAGGGAATCAACAGAGATCGAGCTCTTGGGCTCAAATTTGAATGCAAGTCTATCTTTCTCTCAACGCCAGTGGTCCGAGATCCACGGTTTTTGTTCATACTCCGCTCGCTTTGGTACAGGCACCAATACTCGCTCATCTCCTCTTCTCAGCCTCCTTGCGCATCAGCTTCGTCGACGCGCGCTGCAGCGCGGTCTTGATGTCACCCTTCTTGAACGTTGACAGATCGTAGTAGTTGGGGGAGATGTCCTGTTGAAAATTAACAAATGTGAAAGAGAAGCAAGATTCTGTGACAACTCACCATCAACCACTCCGGCCTGACACTGGTCACCGTACGAATATAGTTCTTCGTTGTGAGCACAAACTCGTTGTACACGACCCACTCGCTATCCTCCGCCAGGACGGTGCTAGGATGCAGCAGCACCGTCTGCTCGTCCTTGACAGTAGTGTACTGCTTGCCGTTGCCGTCGCGCTTGGCGACCTGCATGAAGAAGCCTGCAACAAGCGCGCGCTGGATGTTCTCGTAGTACTTCTTGTTCTCGAACGGCGTGCTCATGAGCTCCAGCTCTGAGCGCTCCATTATGCGCTTCAGCTGCATTCGCACGTTGTCGGCTTGCTGCAGTGCGCGGTAGGACAGGAAGTGGTCGTGGCACCACTGCTTGGGGTTGGCTTGTGCCTCCTCGCCCTTGAAGGCATGGTACACGTTTAGCATGGTGAGGTGGTCGCCCTTGGGGTGGGCGAAGAGCTCCTTCATTTCGTCGGCGCGCTTGCGGTTGCTTGCTGGGCGGACGAAGACCTGAGGGACGGAGAGGAGCGCGGTGAGGGAGAGGATCTCGTTCGAGCAGTAGAACTCGGGCGATGTGATGAGCATGACGGCCAGCGCTGGGTCAAGCGGGAACTCGGATGCAAGACGGCCTAGAGTTGTGAGCTCGCCCTCGTCGTCCAGACAGGCGAGGTAGTTAAGCTCCTCCAGTGCACGCATGAGCGTCTCTGGCGCAGGGGGGTCCATCAGATCGAAGTGCACCAGATCGTCTACACCAAGCTTCTTGAGTTCAAGAACAGTGCTCGCCAAGTTCGAGCGCAGGATCTCGGGGTACGTCTGCTCAATCAACTCCTTCTTGAAGGCAGACTCGGTGTACAGACGGAAGCACTTTCCAGGCCGTGTTCGACCGGCACGACCAGCGCGCTGCTGGGCCGAGGCTTTGGAGATGGGCGAAACGAGCAGCGACTCGACACGGATACGGGGGTTGTAGACCTTCTGCTTGCTGAAGCCGGGGTCAACGACGTACACGATACCATCGATGGTGAGCGATGTCTCAGCGATGTTGGTGGACACAATGACCTTGCGCCCAGGACGGCCGCCTGGTGTCAGCGGTGCCGGTGCTTGGCTGAAGATCTTCTGCTGCTGTGCGGGAGGGAGCGATCCGTAGAGAGGGTATACGACGAGTGGCCCAGCGCCGCCTTCTCTTGTCAGGTCCTGCGCCTCGAGGCTGATCTTTCTGCAGGCATCCTCAATTTCCTCCTCACCCGTCAAGAAGAGCAGAATGTCGCCCTCCGGCTCGGTGGCGTGGATTTGCAGGACGGTGCGCAGGGCAGCCTCAACGTAATCGCGCTCGGGGGCGGGGGTGTAGAAGACCTCGACGGGGTGGGTGCGACCGGGGACGGCGAGCAGGGGGGCGTTGTGGAAGTACTTCTGGAACTTGGTGGCGTCGAGAGTGGCACTCATGATGATGAGCTTCAGGTCCTTGCGGCGCAGGACGACCTCCTTCAGCAGACCCATCAGGATATCGGTGGCGAGGGTGCGCTCGTGGGCCTCGTCGAGGATGATGGTGCTGTAGCGCGACAGGTTGTTGTCGTGCATAGCCTCGCGCAGCAGCATACCGTCGGTCATGTACTTCATGATGGTATTCGGCCCCGTCTTGTCGTCGAAACGGATCGTGTAGCCGACCTCCTCGCCGAGCGTCACGTCCATCTCGTCGGCGACACGCTGGGCAACGGACATGGCGGCGACTCGACGCGGCTGGGTACAGGCGACCATCTGGCCGGTCAGCTGCGGCAGGTCGTCGTAGAGCACGAACTGCGGGATCTGGGTCGTCTTTCCGGAACCCGTCTCTCCGACGAAGACGAGGATCTGGCTCTCCTGGTACAGCTTGAGGAACTCGTCGCGCTGCTGGTGGACGGGCAGGCCACGGCGGGTCTTGAGGATGCTCATGTACTTGCTCGACAGCGGGCGGCCGGTGAAGGGGTTGTTGGGCCCATCCTCGGCGGCGCTGGTCTGCTTCGTCGTGGTCGCATGGCGCTTGAAGCCCTTGAGGCCGTCCTCGCTCTTGACGGGCGCATCGTTCCAGTGGCTGAGGTACGGGTTGCTCTCCTGCTTGACGCCGTTGGACTCTTCGGTCTTGACGCGCTTGGAGTCGCGGTGCTCGTCGTCGGATTCGCGCTTGACCGTCATGATGCTGTGAGGTGGTACGAGGCCTGTCGATGGCGTTGCGACGTCCACGATGTTGGTGTCGCTACTTTTTTTGGCCGCGGCGCCTGTCGATCACACCGCCCGCCTCACCGCCTGGCCGATGTCCCGCTACCCCACCAAAAAGAGTTGCGTGTGAAATGCAAGAAATCCTACGCGCATCATGTAGTACCATCCCTTGTTTGCGGTCTTTGATTGACCTGCAAACACTCTGAACTTGTAGACAGCCATTGCAGCCAACATGAGCTACGCAGACGACATGGACGCGCTGCCCGTCTTCTACATCGGGCAGCACGAGAGCAAGCGCGCCCTGGACGTGTCGGCGGAGCTGGTGCAGCACGCGCAGGACCTGGGTGTATGATCTATGAGGCTGTAGGCAGGGTCTGGGTAGCTGACACGCGCAGTACGACATGCTCTCGAGCCCCATCACCAACGACCACTTCCACACCCGCGTGCTGAGTCTGCTGCGCGCCCACACAGCCGCCGAGAGCGCATCCGCACCGCAGCCGCTGCCCCTGGTCGCCGCCCTCGAGAGCAAAGACACGCCGCTGGGCCCGACCGACACCATCAGCCAGCTGGTCACCTACTCGAGCTCGTGGATCGACCTCTCGTCGCCCGACCCCGTCATCGCCCACCTCTCGCGCCAGGTCCTGCACCTCGAGGTCGCCTACGCATCCTTCTGCGGCGCTGTCAACATCGTCGTCCCCGGTCCGCGCCTCTCCTACGGCCAGAATGGTGTCGCACAGTATGCACGCGCTATCAAGGAGGCCATGTCGACCGGCGCATACGTCCAGTTCCACATCCTGATGCCCGTCGACGGCACCAAGACTACCGTCGACGACCAGGAGGAGCTCGGTGACCTCAGTCGTTTTGCTAGGCCCGAGTTCAGCGCACAGCAGAACAGCGACACAAACGCCTGGAGCGCGTGGGAAACCTGGAATACCATCAGATCCATCTGCACGTACCACACCAGGCTCTCGCTTGCTCTTGAGCTGCCGCGCAAGCTGCCCTCCTTGGCAATCCAGGCCCGCTGGTTCTCTGAGCCTGTTCGCCTTGTCACCATCCCCTCCGCCTCCTTCCTTGTCAACGCTCGTGGGTCTTTTGTGCTGTCCAAAGCACACCAATGGTTCCTGTTCCGCTTCGCCCGTCTGCGCTCTTCTCCATGGCTGCTGCTCTCCGACATTGGCCCGCTGCCGGGCATCGACGACCCTGACATGATCATGTCCTACTCGACCGGCCATCTGTCGCCCGCGACCGCCGAGGACGCTGATCCGTCATCCGAGCCCACGCCCGCCGAAGCAGCGCAATTGAAGAAAAAGGCTGCCAAGACAAGCAGCAGCAGCAACGACCCCACGCCGCACCTGAGCTATCTGCGCTACCTCCAGCGCAACCAGCCGCCGAAGAGCCAGATTGAGAGATTTGGTGGAGGGTTCCAGGACTACCTGCAGAGTCCACTACAACCTCTGTCGGATAACCTCGAGTCAATCACCTACGAAGTCTTCGAGAAGGACCCCATCAAGTACGCGTGGTACGAGCGTGCCACTGCGCAAGCTCTGAAGGATTGGCATAGCCAAAAGAAGTCTACAAGTTCAGATAACGGCGCAGTCGTTGTTGCTGTAGTCGGCTCTGGCCGAGGCCCCCTCGTTACACGGGCGCTGAACGCCAGTGCAAGCAGTGGCGTACCTGTCAAGGTGTACGCCATCGAAAAGAACCCTAACGCATACGTCCTCCTGCAACGACGCAACGTCGACACTTGGGGTGGTAGGGTCACTGTAGTGAAGACAGATATGCGCGCCTGGAAAGGACCGGTCCTCCCAGATGGCACATTCGGCAAGGTGGACATCTTGATCAGTGAGCTGCTGGGTAGCTTCGCTGACAACGAGCTATCACCAGAGTGCCTCGATGGCGTTCAGCATGTTCTCAACCTTCAGCACGGCATCTCGATACCATCCAGCTACACTGCGCACTTCACACCCCTCGCAACACCCAAGCTCTGGGCCGACATCCACGGACGCAGCACGAATATCGACCCCAACGCTTTCGACATCCCATGGGTCGTCATGTTCTCACAATTCGACTACCTCTCCACTAAGCCCGAAGAGACCATCGCCTCCCAACAGCTAACCAACGGCACCAAGATGAACAACTTTAACCTCGAAGCACCCCTCGCGCCCATCGTCCACACAGCATGGGAATTCACCCACCCTCTTCCCTCCAGCGTTCTCGCCCAGTCCGCCCTGCGCCGTGGCGGCTCTGCCGTCGGCGGTGGAGGAGGTTTCATCGGCGGCGACGGCGCAAACGAGCACAACTACCGCGACTGTCGTGTCACGTTCCCCATTCGGGAGCAGGGTGTGTGTCACGGTCTGGGCGGTTATTTCGAGACGGTGCTGTACAGTGGGTCTGAGGGCCCTGTAGAGCTGAGCACGAATCCAGTGACGATGGATGTTAAGAGCAAGGATATGATAAGCTGGTTCCCGATCTTCTTTGCGCTTAAGGTATGTGGATCTGAACGACGTGGGGTGACAGGACTAACTGTAGCTTAGACTCCTATGCATCTGCCTGCGGGAAGCGAGGTGGAGGTCAGCATGTGGCGTCAAACAGACGACCGGAAGGTGTGGTATGAGTGGGTTGTCGAGAGCTTCATGACCATCAACGGCCAGAGGGTCAAGCTGAGCATCTCAGATTTGCATTCCAGCAAGAGCAGCGGGTGCTTGATGTAGGTGCTGCAGCAGTATAGCTGGCATTATGGCTGAATGCGAGCGATCTCAATCGAGCGTTGTCACATGGATGGCACCTGCCCGTCTGCTGCCACTATCGTGACTACCTCCCGGCTTTGGATATGGACTTGGTGTGCCAATTTTGGGAAAGGCGCTTTGAGTGAGGTGGGTCTGCCCTGAACTCGGGAAAGGCCTCTGGAAGGAGCACTGAGATTTTGATCAAAAGAATTGGAAGCAAATATTG
Source organism: Didymella pomorum (assembly GCA_022225945.1). NCBI lineage: Eukaryota > Fungi > Ascomycota > Dothideomycetes > Pleosporales > Didymellaceae > Didymella > Didymella pomorum. The sequence goes on along the minus strand of JAKJXN010000043.1, from coordinate 46,588 downwards.
CCCTGTGCTCGCACTTCACGCGCTCGTTCGCGCGTTCACTACACACCTACCACAGCACTCGGTGATCCGCACAACAGCCATGTAACATACTCCAGCCGGCTTAAATCTCGAACAGGAGATGCCCTGTAATTTGACACCTTAGCCTCGATGCATCGGTATTCCGGCTCGGCGAAGCAGATGGTGGACGTAGCACAATGCGGTCGCTTTATCGCTGCCTTCAACGGGGATACACCGCAGCAGCTCTGACGGCAACTGGCATAGCGTCTTTCTCGCGCTACTCTCGCAAACCTCGATGGTAAAGACCCAGCGCCAATATTGTAGTAGCTGAACGGTTGCGCAACGCTGAACTGCAGGCCCTTCACTCCAATCAGGCTCCCGAGTCGCGATTCGGCGTCCGACGTGAATTCCGCGAACATCTCGATCGTTTTCGAGCGCATATAATAACACCTTAACGGTACGGCACCACGCGGAATCAATGTTCTGACGTCGCGCTTGCACAACGTCACCCCAAACGTTCCAGACGCGCCGACACCGATAGACACCGAGTCGACCACACAAATATCAGCCTTACAAATGCGATTCAACAAACCTTAAACGCACCATCGTCGCAGCTTTATCGACAAGTCAGACAAGCTCATTCGCTCGCTGCCAAAATCACCCGAAGAAGCCGAATATGCAGAGGTCTCTTTTCGTCGACGTCAGATCTATCTGTGCGCTAGCGTCGATCGCGCCGAGCCGCACCGTCATCGACTTTGCGATGACTGCAGATGATGCTGATTCCAGTAAAAGTCATCGCGCACTTGAAATAAAGCTGTGTCAGGCTAAGCCTTTTGAGCCCCAGAGTGCTTGCTAGAGGTCTTGGTGGTCTTGTTTTCAGCCCTAGCTGGGCGAGCCTTGGGATTCCGTGGAACCCGATGCAATTGTTCTGCTGGCGCTCGGTCTGGAAATGTCCGGGGATTATGATGTCAGTATGTAATTGGATTCGTTAAAGTTGTGGGTGTGCGACCTGCGTGGTGAGCGTGCAGTATCAACATCTCGAATCGTCTTTTGGGATCAGGATGGTGGCCGACCTAATCCGCGACTCGCCGTTCGGGCATATCGTGCGCCTTGTTACGCGCAAGAAGTGCTTCCAGTACCCAGAAGAGAAGGATCCTCAACTATGGAAGAAATACGTCAACCAGGAAAAGTCTGGCTATGTCGCACATCACGGCAACACATCACCACCCGAAGAAGAAGTTGAGGAACTTCAGCAGGCACGTGGTGTAAGGGATCGCGAAGGCTCGGAGAGCTCCCGCACAGAAGTCGGCGACGAATACAACCACGCAAGTGGTGTCAGGATCGACCAGGAGAAAGGACAGGACAAGCATGTCATCGACTGGTATGGGCCAGATGACCCTCAGGTATAGGTTTTTGACTCTTGATGATGACCATGGCACTGACGTGAGATAGAATCCACGCAACTGGAGTCGCGGGAAGCGATTCTTCGTCACCTTTGAGATCTGTTTCCTCACCTTCTCCGTATACATCGGTTCCGCCATCTACACACCCGGTCTCTTGGATGTGATGGCTGGCTTCGGCGTCGCCCAAGTCCCCGCTACCCTCGGTCTTACCCTCTACGTTGCTGGTTACGGTCTTGGTCCCATTATCTGGTCGCCCCTCAGTGAGATCCCTCAGATCGGTCGCCTGTGGGTGTACATCGGTACACTCTTCGTTTTCTGCTGCTTCCAGCTGCCCCTTATCTACTCGGTCAACTTTGGCATGCTCCTTGCCTTCCGTTTCCTGACTGGCTTCTTTGGATCTCCCGCACTGGCTACCGGAGGCGCCACCATTGCCGACATGTATCGTCCTCAAAAGCAGGCATACGGACTTGCTGTCTGGGGTATCGGAGCTGTGTAAGTTGACTTCCTGAACACTCTCGAGTCACCCGTACTGATATGTTTGAACAGTTGCGGTCCCGTCCTCGGACCTCTCATCGGTGGCTTTGCCGTTGAGTCCGGCGGTTCCGGTGTCGTGAAGGGCTGGAAGTGGACAATCTGGGAGCTCCTTTGGCTGTCCTCGTTCTGCTTCATCTTTCTTTTCTTCTTCCTGCCTGAGACCAGCTCTTCCAACATCCTTTACCGCCGCACCAAGCGCCTCCGCAAGCTCACTGGAAACGACAAGCTTACCTGCGAGCCGGAGATGATGTCTGCGGAGATGGGCCCCAAAGATGTCGTTCAGATGTCGCTTCTCAAGCCTATCACTCTCAACTTCCAAGAGCCCATCGTTTTCCTCTTGAACCTATACATCGCGCTCATCTACGGTCTGCTGTACATCTGGTTCGAGTCCTTCCCGCTCGTCTTCACTGAGCTCTACGGGTTCAGCCTTGGTCTGGAAGGCGTCGCCTTCCTTGGCATTCTGGTCGGGACACTGATCGCAGCCGGTATCCTCTTCACATGGCTGTACCTCTACCAAGAGAAGGAGTTCGACGAGAACGGCAACATCGCACCCGAGAAGCGTCTCATCCCCGCCATGGTCGGATGCTGGGCCGTTCCCATCTGTCTGTTCTGGTTCGGCTGGTCTTCGCGATCGGACGTGCACTGGATTGTACCCGTAAGTCACCCCGAACTACCCATTCTTCTCAACCTTTATTAATGCGTCTCCAGATCATCGGTACCTCCTTCTTCGGCATGGCCGCCTTCACGCTCTTCAACGCCGTGCTGCCCTATCTCAGCGACGCGTACCCCGACAATGTCGCCAGCGTGCTTGCTGGCAACGATCTCATGCGTAGCTCCTTCGGTGCTGGGTTCCCGCTTTTCGCCAGCGCTATGTACAAGCGCCTCGGCATCAATTGGGCATCGAGCTTGCTGGGCTTCCTGGGTATTGCGTTTATCCCGATTCCATTCTTGCTGTATAAATTTGGCAAGCAGATCAGGCATAAGAGTAAGAATGCTAGGAAGGATATCTAAATGGTGTGGGAATTTGATAGGAGACGTTGATTGATACCATTTGCTGCGTTCAAGCGTATATAGTATAATCCCTAATCAAATTGCTGAGAAACGCTTCTCTAAACGCAAGTTTGTGCTATCGTGATGCTGCCATGGAGCCTTAGATGACGGTTTCCATCCTGATACATTTGAAGTGCTACCTCTCAGTCAACGCAGCTGCTGAGCTGCGCCGTGGTAACCAAAGCGTGTGAATATTTTCGGCACAAGTCATCGTCAAATAAGATTGATGCATTCAGCAGCCGTATACAGCGCTCTTGAGAGCAAGCGGGTGTTGTGTGGTTGCACACCATTTTTTTGGTAGGTCTTGGAGTATCTTCGAAATTGAAAAATACACAACCACAAACACAGCTGTGTATGCAACAGCAGGTTACAATAAGAGCACTCACAGCCTCCACCGACACGCGGCAGTGACACAAAACTCAAGTGTGTAAGTACCGGGCAGCAATAATTCTTTCTTTTGATTTGAGTTGGAAGGCTAGTCAACAAGCCAGGCTTTCGAGACAAGAACAAATCATGCTCCGCAAAGCCCTCGAATAGGCCCGACTCGCTGGACGTCAACGTCAAACAGAGACAGAGTTGGTCGAGCCCCACAAGGCAGTCCAGACACAACGGGGAAACATCTCGGTCGACGGCTCTGGGCAAGGTTATGTCATGCTCCAGAAGTTGACCGACTAAAATCAGATGGCTTCTCAAGGAAAGGAGAAATATGCCCACAATCTCCGCGATGTAAACGTGTTCGCAGTGTAAATAAATAAGACAGGAATGAGATAGGGGTCATCACAGAGATTGAACAGACATCCTTGTGGAGATCAGAGACCCTGGACTGCGTCGAGGACTGCGTCCGGTGCGGTGCAAGGACAGGTCGCGGAGGAGACGAGGCTAGTGGATGGTAATTCGCCACATGTGGCCCATTCGCACCACGGACCTATTCGCGTTCGCTCGTGGCATGGCAGGGAAGGCAACGGCGAGACAGGGCGCTAGGGAGTGTAGTACGAGGCACAGCACTGCTTTGCGGCGTAGAGCAGTCTGCCTTCCAGTCAACCTACATTCTACCTATCGAAATCGTATCGAAATCCTGAATTCCGGTCATCAAAAACCGGTCATCACTCGCTGTGAAACGGGCGCTGCGCCACATCACGATCGCAGCCTACGATTCGCTGTGGTGATCGTCCAGCTCCCAATCCGCGGAGGAGCCGCTAGATACAAAGAATGGCCAGCCGCGGCGTGAGTTTCAACGTCGCTCGCAACCACAACCCGCTGCTGCCCGACCAGCACACGATGAGCGAGGTCCCTGTCGTGGTCAACGCGCCCGCGCCGCCGGAGCGCATGAGCTCGAGCTCGACTGAGGGCTCCTCCGACTCCGACTACGTGCACGATGCCGACACGGGCGATGTCCACTCTCGGCTTGGCAGCCTGCGAATCGACGAGGATCAGGTCGGCACGTACAACTTTGCGCCGCCCGTGCAGCCGATGAGCAGTGCAGCCGATGAAGTTCCTCCTCTGCCCTACAGCTACAGCACGCAAAACCCGCAGGGCACGCGCAGCATCCGCATCGTGACCAACATGACGGCCGAGCAGGCGCACGCCGCCGGGGGCAGCACCTCAGCCCGCACGCCGCGACCCGGTGCAGTCAGGACGCCGTCGAACGCCTACAACCCAGCCCGCCGCCCGCAGCAGTTCTCGCTGAACAGCAACGCCTCGGGGCACCGCGACCGCAACCGCAACAGCTCCGCGACGCGCAGCCGCCGCAACCCCAATGCCGACTACCGCGCCCAGGAGAAGGCCTACGTGCAGCGCATCCGCCAGGAGAACGAGCAGGACGACTACGCCTTCGACCCGGCCATGCGCACCCCCAGCCTGGGCTACAGCACCGACAGCGAGACGGACGACGAGTCGCCGTCGACGGCCGAGTATGCCGAGAACGACCCATACGACCAGGAGACGCTGCTGTACTACGGCAACGACGAAATGCAGCCGTCCATTGAGGAGCTCAAGATCCCCGAGAACCGCGAGCGCCTGGAGTGGCACTCGATGCTGGCCAGCGTGCTGACCGGCGACGTCGTTAAGCAGGAGAAGAAGCGCCTGATCGGCAGCACCGAGCAGCAGGGCGACAGCACCCTCAAGGCCGAGATCTGGATGGGCATCCGCGCGAGAGTGTGTGGTCGCTCGCTGCAGGCCCAGCGCCGCATCGTCGACGACGCCCGCGGCAAGATCAAGGGTCTGCTCGAGAGCGTTATATCCTTCGAGATTGAGGGCGCCTCCGAGGCCGGCCAGACGCCCCAGCAGCAGGTCCAGGACGTCGTCAGGAAGATCGAGAAGATCGAAAGCGCCTATCCCACACGCCAGTCCCTCGAAGCCGCCTACCCCCGTGCCGCCTCGGAGGCCTTCAGATCGGCCTGCGACGCCGTCATTGCATGGGACAACACCACTGTGCTCATCAACACCGAGATGTCTATCCTGAAGATGTGGGTCGGCAACGAGGAGCTCGACTTCGTCAAGGCGCGACCGCGCTCATCGCATGACCATCACCTGACCGATGAGTCGTCGTTCATCGACCGCATATTGAAGGAGGACGGCTTAAAGTCGCTGCAGGGCGAGACAAACCTCCTCATCCCACTCGAGAAGGTCATTCAGAAGGCGAAGAGCACACTGATCACCAACGCCGAGGGCTTTGCCGAGCGCCACTTGCCGCCTTACATCGAGGAGCTGCTCACCCTGATCAACTTCCCCTCCCGTCTACTCCAAGAAATCATCCGTGTCCGTCTATCCTACGCGAAGAAGATCAAGGATCCGTCGCAGCAGGGCGTCATGATGGCTGAGCAGATGATTGCCCAGTTCCAGATCCTGCTGCGCATGGCTGGTCAGGTCAAGGAGAGCTACATGGTTATTTCACGACCGGAGCCTGGATGGGATTTGCCACCATGCATCGAAGAGAACTTCGACAATGTCGTCCTTGATGCGCTGAAGTTCTACTTCAGGATGCTGAACTGGAAGTTGATGGCCAACAAGAACACGTTTAAGGAGGCCGAAATTCTGGAGCAGGAATGGGAGTTCTGCAACAAACTCGGCAGGCAGCTGCAAGGCGGCGACGTCGAGACTGCCGAGCAGTTCAGTATCCTCACGTCCAAGTCGCTCACCCGTCTCAGCGCCCACTTCGAGCGCGAGCTGCAGCGCCGGCCGGACGAGCTGACTGGTGCTGAGATGGAGAAGAGGTACAAGCAGATTTTGGACTCTGTTCGTGTCCGCCAACGTAAGCTTTTCCGTTTCTCCAGAATCCTGACGCAGAGGTTTGAGAACTGCACTGAGTACAACATCAACCACATCGATCTGGACGACGAGCAGTTGAGCGACCTCTATGAGTCGCTCATCGTTAACGGGCACTTCCTTGTTGAGACCACAGGCGGCAACAACAATGGCGTGTACATCATTGCATCGCCCACTTTGGAGAACCGACCCAAGGATATCCAGTCGCTGCTCACAACATGCTATCACGCCGAAGAAGGTCCCGAGGATCCAACAAATCCGTACGTTTTGATCATCAGGCCAGAAGACGCGCTCTACTGGTCTGGTAAGAAGATGTCCGGCAACATCCACGAGCCACATCTCGATTTGAAGCCCGGGCGGCTTCGCCTGGTTGCTGATGGCTCTCAACAGCGCCTTGCTAATGCCAATGCCTCGTTCCTGCAGGCCATTGCCATGGATTTGAACACGCTTATCGACCAGCGAGCCAACCTACCCCGCGTCAACTCCGAGTTGCAGAAGATCAAGAAAACCGCATACAAGCTGTCGAACACCATCATGGACAGTGTCGAGATTGTGCGCAAGCAGACTGTTGGTCTTGACTGCCAGGATCTCATTCAGACTTGCTTTGCTTTCGCAACAGAGTTCGGTCAGCGTTCGGTGCTGTACATGGACTACAATCGCCGTGCCATGAACAACATCAAGCTGACTCGGTTGGCGTTGGACTGGGTCAGTTTCATCTGTGACGACTGCGTGGCGTCAGATCGCAAGACTTTCCGCTGGGCAGTCGTGGCGCTCGAGTTCGCCATGATGATGACCCGCGGCCAGAATATCCTGTCAATCAGCGACGAAGAGTATACGAAGCTCCGCGCGAAGGTTGCAGGGTGTATGTCTGTCCTGATCTCGCACTTCGATATTATGGGCGCCAGGTCTACCATCGCTGCACAGGCCGAGAGGCAGCGTCTCAACGCCATTGCCGGCAAGAGTCTACTTGACCCGAAGAATTCCAAGGACGACCAAGAGTCAATTGAGATGACGCAGGCGCAGTGGATGCAGAGGCTCGAAGAGATCGACGCATTCAGGAAAGAAAAGGAAGCCGAACGCCAGGCCCTGGGCAGGGTGCTCGAAGACTCTAACGAGGCCGATCGCGCACTTACCTACCTATCCTCGTCTGCGACCAACGTCACCCTTCGATGGCAGCAGGGCCAATTTGTGGGAGGCGGTACCTTCGGTTCCGTCTATGCCGCTATGAACCTCGACTCTGGTCACCTCATGGCTGTGAAGGAGATCCGCCTCCAGGATCCTCAGCTCATTCCCACCATTGTTGCGCAGATCAAGGATGAGATGGGCGTATTGCAGGTGCTCGATCATCCCAACATTGTCTCGTACTACGGTATCGAGCCGCACAGAGATAAGGTCTACATCTTCATGGAATACTGTTCTGGTGGCTCGCTTGCTGGCCTTCTTGAGCACGGCCGTATTGAGGACGAGACCGTCATCATGGTGTACGCGCTGCAGATGTTGGAGGGTCTCGCATACCTCCACGACGCCCGGGTCGTCCATCGCGACATCAAGCCCGAAAGTAAATCCACCCTCCCTACTTTTACCTTACCGCGCTAATCTCTGCAGACATCCTCCTCGACCACAATGGTGTCATCAAGTTCGTCGACTTTGGCGCCGCAAAAGTCATCGCCCGCCAGGGTAGAACCCTCGCCGTAGACAACGGCACGCGCCGCGAAAAGCAAGGCTCCATGACCGGCACCCCCATGTACATGTCCCCCGAAGTCATCAAGGGCGGCAGCACGGGCCGCCACGGCGCCGTCGACATCTGGTCGCTCGGCTGCGTGATCCTGGAAATGGCCACTGGTCGTCGCCCCTGGGCGTCAATGGACAATGAGTGGGCGATTATGTACCACATTGCGCAGGGCGATCCGCCGCAGCAGCCGACGAGAGATCAGTTGAGCGAACAGGGTCTGGACTTCTTGATGAAGTGCTTTGATCGCGATCCGAATCGCCGTGCGTCCGCGGTTGAGCTGCTCCAGCATGATTGGATTATGACGCTGCGCGCGCAGCTCAGTCTTGAGCCGCAGACACCGAGTACCGAGACGGGGAGCCAGAGTGGGAGTTCCAGTAGGCAGAACTCTAACTACGGCTAGCCCTCTCCCTTCTTCTCCTGCACTACCGCCCTCTCCTCTCCTGCCAAGGTAGTGCAGGTTCTTGGCTGATCAGTACAGACGCAGGAGACCCTCTGCACCGCTTCTCATTCTCCAGCCGTCCAGGCAGCCGTCGGCCCTCCACCCAGAGTACGACGGCCCAGTGCGTGCTGCCGCTTTCTCCTGTACCCAGCTCCGATCAAGATGAGCTCTTCTTTCCTGGCTGCGGCTTGTCGCGCCAGAACAGTTTCTCGGAGCCCTGATCGCTTCTCAGCCCCCAAGCTTCTTTTTCTCGAACCCCGAAATTTGTATCAAGACCACTTTGCGAAAAAGTATTCTTAATGTCCATACCGAGCCCGACATGTATAGGGTTTCTCCTTTTCCTACAGTATACGTATACCCTACATATGGGCGGCATGGTGGCGTTTGCATTAGCGGCGGAGTTTCTTATCGTTGAGAGGGTGGTATATATTCGTACAGTGGCATTACGGCCACCTGCAAACAACTCTCAAGTACTTTTTTTGACGTCTACCATTCCGCGATCGTGGATGTCTACCTTGGCAACATTCAGGTCTGCAACGACGGCTGGGGGCCGGACGTATCGTCAAACACCAACACATGGCAGTCATTACCTCACGCCTTCTTCACAATGACGGAAGGAGCACCCAGCTACCGCGAGAAACATCCGCAAGGCTGTCAACAACGTCACTCCTCCACCTCATCACATCCCAGATGCCATCACAGCACCCATCACACAGCATCAGCTCTGCAACGACGCCGAAGACGAAGGCTTTACAGCTGCTGCTTAAGACGGCGAGCACCTTAATCAGCAGCCGCTGATGCCCGCCCACACTAGGATGCGCAAGATTGATGTTGGTGGTCACAAGTAAGTCCCGAGGTTCTTGTGAACCCAATGTTGTGGTTAGCAGCTTCGACTGATTCTCCGTCAAGACGCGCAGCGTAGGTATCGCATCACGTCTACCGCCTCTTCAGTAGCTGACGAGCCCGCAGTCGAGACCTCGGATTCAAGGTCCATACATCGAAACGTGAGCCGTCCGCGTAGCTCGATTCATGGATGTAAGCCGCAACCTTTTCGGGTTCTTCCACAAAGCTCACGAAGCAACAACAATAAGGAAGTCATACAACCCGACAGGTTGATTTGGTTCGACGTTCAAGTCCCGTATTGTTGCTCTGTCCGGCGGAGTCTCGGCATGGAGCAAATTTTCTCTGTATCCACAACACCCACATGAGCCGCACCACTACATCTTGACTGACATTATGAACCACCTCATTTCCCGATCATTCATCAATTGTACAAACAACTGGAGTCGGGTGAGGTGGCCGAGTTGGTAAGAATCCCCCCAATCATCACCATCAACATTGTCTAACAACATCTAGGTTATGGCGCCAGGTTAAGGTCCCTCCTTAGCATTGCTCTCTGAGCTTCCTGGTCACGAAAGTGGCGCGGGTTCGAGTCCCGTCCTCATCAGCATTCGTTCGACAGTAGTCGAGCACTCCAGGATATCTTTTTTGCGGATATAGGTGCAGGGGAGGGTGGTGATTTGCGGATGTGAGCTACACAACACCGTTGCATCAGACACTTCTTTTTGCTGATGAACGTGACTACTTCATCTTTCTCTGCAGTTACCGACTCTGGATAGAGTGTGTTTAATAAGTCAGCCTCCACGAGCTTGATGTCCTTCAGTCCTCAGGAGCACATACTCCTTTACGCTTCCTGCTCATTCTTGACTAACACAAGCCACTCACATCCCTCCGGCAGTTCACCAAGCGGCCACTCCCTCCCCTCTCTTATGCTAGGCACAGAGTAGTATCCTCGTAGCCATCGCACGACTCGACGGGATATTGGCGATGATTTCGGAGCCCCTGTAGTCGCTGGAAGATTGTCCAAGAAGGCAAGATACGTCCAGGAAGCGCTTGACTACCTCCACATGTCTCGGAATACTGCATGGCAGACCCATACATGATTGCATAAAGCGTCGATCTGAAAGACAGCACGACGAAAAAATAAACCTCGTCTCTGCGCAGAGCATACATATCAGGCTTGCACCACCTCCCCATTTTCTCGCCTGCAAACGGACCCCAGACACCGTATTGCTCTGAGAAGAATTTGGCGGAGTCGTCCAGCATTTCTTCTGTGACTGAGGCGGCAGCGTGGACGTCGAATGTCCAAGATCCTGGTGGCGGCATTGTGAAATACAGCGTTATTCTTGTTGTGGAAGTGTCTGAGACGAGACGGGTAGTGTGATGCACGTGACTGCATGGGTGGGAAGAAGGACGAGAAAATGCGTACTTTAAGATTTTCCAGTGCGATAGGGGCTGGCGAGGTCGTATGGTACTGGGCCGGTTAGTCACTGTTGTTTCTCCGTCAACCAGCAGGCCCAGGGTCACGACATGATGTCCGTGTGGAGAAGCGAAATTATTGGCCGCTTCAAGATACGTCACTAATACAGGCGAAGAGCAAGACGGTTGTGCTGCGGTAGCAAGATTAGGAATGCAAGTGACGAAGTGCAAGGCGGCTTGTTGTTTATTTCCGAGACTAACATGCAATAAGGTGGACGTGTGCGATGGGCACAGGTTTCGCTTTATCGAGGTGTGGTGAACATGATGTTGGATGACCGGGGCAGAAATGCAAGCATGCTGCTAATAGTTCACTGAGTATAGACAGGATGCTTTGACTAGACATTACTCACCATTTGATAGTGTGTATGCCAAAATTCGGTGTACGGAGAGGCCAAAGTGGACATAGCATTGGCTTGAGCTAAAAAGAGGCGTACTCTTCGGGAATGCAGCTGTCCTCGTCGAAGTAGTCCTCTTGTTAGGTATGCAGTGAAAGAGTAAAGTGCGGATCACCACCGGACGCGGTGACAGGTAGGGGACTGGTGACTGGGGAGCCTGGAGGTATTCAGAGCATTGACATAACAGATTCAGTGATATACGTTTCGGTCAGATTGTACAGTCTATCTGCCAAGTCTTCCAGGATCCTATAGGAAAAGACGTGTTTCGTACCCTCATTCCATCTGCCGCCTGGTTTTTGTCCTCGGTTGCCGTCGCCTATTTGCCCTCGCGCATGGTGCGGAAGAAGTCCATGACACCTGTGAAGACGACGAGCAGGATACCACCACCGGGACCCAGTCTCAGGACCTTGGGTGTGAAGCCCTTGTACAGAGCACCGAAGCCCTCCTCGCGGAAGACTGTGCCGAGAGCAGGGAAAGCCCAGTTGTACTTGGGGACCTGGCCGGGAACCTTGGGCGAGTTCTGGATTCGCGACTTGACGACATCCATGGGAGTGTTGAGGATGGTACCGACTGTACCACCGACGGCACCGGAGATCAGGTCGTTGGTGATCTGACTCTTCTTGTTGGTTGCAGTGGGCAGAAGACCGCGGACCTGAAAGATACATCCGAAGTATCCAGCATTCCAGAGAATGTGACGCCACATGGTGGACTCAAGACCCTGGTAAAGAGTCATGGGGCCTTCCTGCTTAATGATCTTGGTGACGCAGTCCATCATGCCGTTGTACTTGTGTGCCTGAGCCTTGTCCTGAAGACGGATCTTGACGAGCTCGAAGGGTACGACAACGAAGGCTTCGGTCGCGCCGGCGGTCGCACCGGTGAGAATGGACAGGGACTGATTCATCTTGGGCTGGCCAAAGAGGTTGCGGTAGAAGGTTCCCCAAGAGTCGTTGGCGGCGAACTTGGTAGCCCTACAGCATGTCAACAAAACTCCGCCGTCTAATTTCGGTTTTTGCTTGGACCGACCTCTTGGGTGCCTCCATGAGGATGGGCGCGCTGATACCGCGGTACAGCCTTGAGGCGCTGGAGAGCGTCAGTACCTTATTCCCGTGTCTCAGGAACTGTTGCCTACCCTTCATTCTTCACGATCTTGCGGAAGCAGTCCAGCATGCCGTTGTATGCATCCTCGCCGACTGCCGTTCCACTCTGAAGCTGTCTATATACGATTAGAAAGTGTCGTTATGGGTTGCGCTGTGTTGCTCACATCCTGGTCTTGACGACGTCCAGCGGGTACCTTGAAGCTTGTCAGTAATTGCGCTTCATAGACATGATGACCAGCAAGCACTCACATGACCAAGATCTACATGCGCAAGCTCAATTAGCATTCTGTGCGTGACAAGAGGCTCGACTGCGTATCGCGTGCGCACTCACTTCTGACACACCAGCCACGGCACCTGCATGTCGTCAGCGATCGTTCAGCTTGGATGTGCACCCAGGAAGCTTGCAAAGCATGCGCCAAGCTTCCCGAGTGCAATTGCGCGCCAGGAACCACTCCTCATGAAGATGTAGAAATATCTCTGGTGAGTCGGCGCATCGGAGTATCTCCGAGGATGGAATGGTACTCACCAGCCGCAAACTGGTAGACGAACGGCAGGGGCTTTGCGTCGGCGGCGGACATGATGCTGGCGACGAGAGGAGAGAGTGAGGGAAGAGAGGTGGGAGAAGGAGCAAGGAACGGCTGGTGTGTTGGTGAGCGAGCCGGAATCTGGGGAGCGTGGGATGGCGGAAATAGTCAAAGCTCTCCGGGAGCCTGTGCGGCGCGAGCTCGACAATCGATAAAGTTGAAGTGAGAGACAGCAATCCCGTCGCCCGGTCCGGCCTGAAGGATAGGACCTACGGTGATTGTTCAAGGTTGGGGTTGTATTTCTTGTAAGCAGTAGAGCCAATGTTGAGCAGTTCCAACTGTTTGGTCGACTGCACCTTCGAACGCAGGTCGAACGAGTCGGCTGTCCAACCAGAAGACGCCGATATCGCCGGGCCTTCGCCCGCGTGCAAACCACAGAAACACAGCGGGTCCTCGAATCCTTGCAACTTGGCCGCCAGTCGCGTCGCGTCTCGTCGCGTCGTTCGCACTAGCGCTCGTCCCCATGCTCTGATGTCAACACGGCAAAAGTCCTTCTTCGACCAGGACCCCAAGGCGAAGGTGCGCTGACCGCTACTCGCATTCCCGTCTCGTTCGCTCACTCACAACGTCTGGTAGCGCTTCAGAGGCCAATGGACCCGTCCACGCAACGCGCCGCCCCACCAACATAGCGAGGCCCCTCCGGCTCGACACGTCGTGACCGGCCCGCCCATCATGCCGTCGACCCAGACGCGTACGAAGCTGAGGGCCTTCCAGCTGGACGAGACGCTGGCGCTCGACCCCGAGAAGGAGAACCGCCGGCAGACGACGTCGAAACCCCAAGAGACGCCGAAGACATCAAAGGTGAAGGATGTCGAGGACGCATTCGAGACTCCACGCCTGCCGCAGAGCAAGTCCTTCCCACCGCCATCGACGCCTGCCGCAAGGCTGCCATTGTCAGATCTTGTAGGCAACACCGACGACACATCCAGACATGCAACGCTAGCAGCACTCTCGCCTGAGGAGCAGCTGTACTGGCGCGGCTCGCAGCCTGTTGGGACACCGGTGCCACGCAAGAACAGGAAACGCGCCCGTAGCTCCTCGCCGGTCGGACCGTCACAAGAGGAGAGGCTGAGTGCGCGGAAGATGGACAATACAACACCCCAGGCTGACCCAGCTACCGAGTTGTGGTCGCGTTACACGAGCAAGAAGACACCGACCGTCAACAAGACCAAAAACGTGGCCTTCGCACATCTGATCAATGAGTCGTCTCCTCGACCTGCGGCCGCTGCCGGCGACGTCAGTGGGCTTCGACGGTGGGCAAGTTGTGGCGTTGAGTTCCCTACATCTACAAAGAAGAGACGGAGAACACACGGGGTCTTTCAGGGCGACATGGACGAGGACGCTGAGGACGTGTTCGCTGCTGCTCCCAGCTCAGACAGCATGATGCAGGGTCAAGCACCGACGTCGAATCTTGCTAGCATTGTCCAGCTCATGAAGCAGTCCATCTCGAATTCGCAAGACCACCCCCCGTCAAGCTCGTCACCGCTGCCCGAGACTGGACACGCTGCGGCAGCATTTCCGGAGTCCCCTCTGAAAAGGCACTCTCCAAGAGTGGTCGATGAAGATGGAACATCTGACACTCTGCAGGCCGGGAATGCAGTAGCTGAAGACGACTTTGATGATCTTCTTGCCGAGGACCATGATCTCCCATATGCGCCCAACGAACATCAGCAGGTAGACCAGCGAGCGCAGTCCTCTCCATCGTCCGATGATTTCGGTGACGTCGATTTTGACACAGATATGGCTGATGTGACCAACGCTGGTACTCTAGCCACTGAGCAGTCGGCGGCGTCTGAGACGAATCGTCAACTCCCACCTGAGCCTGCAGCAGCGGTCAGTGCGGCAGTCCTCAATGTTGCTGAAAGCGAAGATGAGTTCGGAATAGAAGATGACGAGGATGAATTCGCTGCAGATCTGGAGCAGGTGGCGTCCTTGTTTGACAACCGGCCGCTCGAGTCGCCGGCACCAGAGACCCTGCCCGCAGAAACGCCAGTCGTCAACGCTGCCCCAATTATGGATTTGGCCAATGACGATTCGGATGACTTCGGGGATGACATAGACCCTGATGAGTTTGCTGCAGCTGAAGTGGCAGCTACCCAAACATCTGCAACGAACACTGTATGTAGACGCAATATCCATAATGAAACCGTTTAGCTAAGTCTGTAAGAGTCAGCAGGACAGTCGGGCTATCCAACGATATCTCGTCAAACAGGTAGCTGAGGGCTCGTACTCCGACAGCAGAGGTCAGCAGAGACCTGAGAAGGTGCGCAACGACTCCCTCCGGCCCACATGCTACATACTGATACATCATAGATCCTGCTGGTCGACGACGAGAAGACGAAGATCCCGAAGACAATTTCGTTGCGACAAGCATGGTACGACACACCTGGTACAGTCGGTGCATACGTCCATGTCATTGGATCCTTCTCAGTGGATGGACAATGTGTCATCGACGATCATCACAACATGCTGGTTCTGCATCCGGACCACCTGATATCAGCGACCGTCGTGGCTGACTCTTACGGATGTCTAAGGCGAGCTGTGCTTCAGGACCGCATTAAGGCCACTAGTAGAGCCAATGCGCCGATGCTGTACGGTACACTACTGCACGAGCTGTTTCAAGAAGCCTTGAAGGTCAATCAATGGGACTCGGAATTTCTGCTATCGACGATCGACAAACTACTTCCAAGCAAGTTCGAGACGATCCTCGAGATCAATTCCACCTGCGAGGAGGTCAAGGAACACATGCTCAGCAAGCTGCCCGAGATGCAGGCGTGGGCCAAGATCTTTGTCCGAGCGAAACCTTCTATCGACGCGCTCGTCCAGCATCGCAACGGGCCTCAGTCAATCATGAGCATCAACAAGCTTCTTGATGTCGAAGAGCATGTATGGTCCCCGATGTACGGGCTCAAAGGAAACATCGACGCTACGATCCAAGTGACCATGCAGGACGAGCAGGGCGAGCGCACTCTAACCGTTCCTTTCGAGGTCAAGACTGGCAAGAACACCTCTAACAGTGCCCACTCTGTGCAGACCGCCCTGTACAATCTGCTCCTGTCCAACCGCTACGACATCGATGTCGCATATGGAATGCTTTACTACCTCGAGACGTCAGCTATCATCCGCATACCTGCCGTTCGCAACGAGATTATACACATGCTCATCCAGCGTAATGAGCTAGCCTGCTATGTGCGCGACCGCATCGATCTGCCGCCAATGCTGAAGGAAGACTTCAAGTGTGGCAACTGCTATGCTCAAGAGTCGTGCTTTCTCTATAACAAGCTGGTCGAGGACGGCGAGGGCGAGTCACTGAACAAGAAGGCGAAACAGAAGTACGATGATCTAGTTAGGCCACTCAAGCCTCACGATCGTGACTTTATGAAGAAGTGGGATACGCTACTCACAAAAGAAGAGACGGATATGATGAAGTTCCGCAGAGAATTGTGGACTATGCTGAGTACCGAGCGTGAGAAGCTGGGACGTTGTTTCTCAAATGTAGTACTTGAGCCCGGCTCGGCACATGAAGAGAAACTCGGCCAGAAGATCAATCGCTACAGTTACACGTTTGTCAAGCAGCAGCCCAAGCCTGGCTTCTCATTCACCGAGTCCCAGCTCACTGTCGGCGAGCCGGTAGTTGTCTCGGACGAACAAGGCCACTTCGCTTTGGCGAATGGATATGTCACCAATGTAAGAAAGCGGCGCATCACCGTTGCCGTTGACAGGCGGCTGCACAATTCTCGCACAAAGCTCCCAGGGTTCGACGCCCACAATAATCAGACCTTTGCTGGGATTATGGAGGTGGGCAAGGAAGGTGATGCGACAGCTGCCAGCGAAGTCGACGGTGAACCTGTGTTATATCGGTTGGACAAAGACGAGTTCAGCAACGGCATGGCGGCAGCGCGCAACAATCTCATCCAGATTATGGACGATAACATCTACAAAGCTAGAGACCTTCGCGCATTGATCGTTGAAGGCCGAGCACCCGTCTTCAAGCCAGCTACCAATGTTGGTTTGCCGCGATCGTCGCAGATGTCCATGAACTCAGACCAGCAGGCTGCTGTGGCCAAAGTCATGTCTACTAAGGACTATGCACTGGTACTAGGCATGCCAGGCACCGGCAAGACTACGACGATCGCCCACATCATCCGTACCTTGGTGGCCAAAGGCAAGAGCGTTCTACTCACCTCTTATACGCACACCGCGGTCGACAATATCTTGCTCAAGATTCGAGACGACAAGATCGGCATCCTCCGCCTAGGTGCGTCTGCAAAGATCCATCCTGAGGTTCGCGAGTTCGCAACGCTGGCGGCAGAGCCAAAAGACAGCGTGGAGGAGCTCGAGGAGTCATGGATGAAGCCGCCCGTGGTAGCTACCACCTGTCTCACCATTAATCACCCACTCTTCAGTCGCCGCGTTTTTGACTATTGCATCGTGGACGAGGCTTCACAAATCACCCTACCTGTGTGTCTGGGGCCGATTCGCATGTCACAGAAGTTCATTCTCGTCGGCGATCACTACCAGTTACCTCCACTGGTGCAAAACAAGGAGGCCATGGAGGGTGGCCTGGATGTCTCGCTCTTCAAGCTGCTGTGCGAGGCGCATCCACAAGCAGTCGTCAGCCTCGAGCACCAATATCGCATGTGCGCTGAAGTCATGTCTCTCTCCAACGCCCTCATCTACTCCGGCCGCCTGAAATGCGGCACACCCAGCGTTGCAACCCGGCGCCTCTCCCTCTCAAAGCCCTTAGGTCTCCTCGCACAGCACTCCCAAGCCCACGCCGTCGCACCCACTACCTGCCCAGGCCCCAACTCCGCCACCTGCTGGCTCTCACGCTCGCTCTCGCCATCTCAGCCCGTCGTGTTCATCAACACAGACCGCATATCCCCCACCCTCGAATCCTCCTCCGGAAATCGCATAATCAACACCCTCGAAGCGCGCCTCATATCCCAGCTCACCTCCTCGCTGCTTGCGCTCGGCGTCTCCGCGGCCGAAATAGGCATCATAGCATTCTACCGCAGCCAACTAGCCCTGCTGCGCTCCAGCCTGTCAACACACACACAAATCACGTCCTCCGAGCGCGGTGCGCCGTCGGCAGCGAGTATTGGCGTTGAACTGCACACGGCGGACAAGTTCCAAGGCAGGGATAAGGAGGTTGTCCTCGTCAGTTGCGTGAGGAGTAATGATACGCAGAGTGTTGGCGAGCTGCTTAAAGATCGGAGGAGGGTCAATGTAGCGCTTACCCGCGCAAGGAGCAAGCTTGTTATCGTGGGTAGCGAGAAGACGCTGAGTGGGAATGAGTTGCTGAGGGATATGGTTAGCATGTGCCGCGAGAAGGGGTGGGTGCTTGATTTGACGAGCGAGATGGTGGAGAGCCATGCGTTGGACGAAGCGAATACCCAGACGGGACGCTCACCGAAGAAGGCAAGCCCGAGGAAGGTGGCGAAGCAGGAGAGCCCGAGTAAGAAGAGGAAGGCGCTGGGTGATATTACAGGTGCGTCACAGCGGAGTCCGAAGAGACTGGGCGCCGGGAGAAAGGTGCCGGAGAAAGTGTTCATGGCGGGGAGGAAGGGTGTGCTGGACGGAAGACCGGTGCTGAGGAATGTGTATGAGGAGGCACTCTGATGGCTGATCAAGGAGCCATGATGGTCATGTATAGTGTTGGATTGGGTTGTTGCATTAGCGTGGAGTTTTGGGTATCAATGGTAGCCGTCCTGAATACTACTCTGGTGTCTTGTCGAATACACATCATTTCGAGACAGCGATGCTGACGATTTCGTCTTGTTTGTTGACCCTTAGTACCTGCTGTGTGCGCCATAGTACTCACGCAACGGCGCACAATGGATGTTGCCTAGTCGTAATGTTTATCATAGCGGCATCCCACGAGAAAAGTAGACCTTCGTTCTCATTCTTCACTACATTGTACTAACATTTAGTCAAGACTCAACATCAAAACAGAAGTCTGTGGTAAGTAACGGTTATGTAAAAGCACAGCCGCGTGGCGCAGCACAAGATTGCAACCCCGCATATATCCATCTCATCAGCCTGATGCCGTTGTCTCTGCTGCTCTACATCTCACGCACCATTAGACGCCATGCGGGAATACAAGCACCGACTGCTTGACAATAGATCTAGCGAAATCCGACTCGTCCGTGTAGAGAAGGCGACCAGCGACGCAGAACCGATAACACTCACTTTACGCCACGCGTTCCTTGACGACGAAGAGCCATTCAACGCCTTGTCCTATTGCTGGGGAGAGGAAGTTGCCTCACATAAGTCGTTATCCGCGACGATATCATGGAGGGTGCTATGCTAATCCGCAAGAATCTGCACGACTTTCTGAGCGCAGCTCATGTCTCCACTGGCTATTAGAGCTTCCAGTGGATGTGGATCGATCAGATCTGCGTCAATCAAGGCTTTCATGAAGAGAGATGCCATCAGGTTAACCAGATGGGGAAGCTTTACAGTACAGCCGAAGCCACGATAGTGTGGCCTTACGCCGCGCCCACGGAACAGAGCCAGATTGTCCGACCGGTCGACAAACGCGGATGGACTATACCAATCACTGAGATTTTAGACATGCAAGAGATTCGAGAAGAGTTTGATACGTGGCTTCCCGTTGGAGAACTCGATTCCGACAAGCTTGTGTGCAATTTCTCGAGAATCAGACTGTGGGCTCGATCTACGATCACGTCTCGAGCCAATACTGGTGGAGAGTCTGGATCATCCAGGAAATAAGTCTGGCTCAGCAAGTGCACGTGTTGGTAGCGGGATGCACATGGACACTGTCGGAGATTTGGGCTCTGACCTTTCCCCTATCAGCGCAGATGAGTCAGCACGTAAAGGAACCCAACGGCTTACTGGATGCCGAATCCATTGGATTGTACGCGGCAAGGATGAGCAGGCGCTTAGGATTTTACGACCGCATGCAAAGAGACCCCATGGATGCCGTCAAACAGCCGCCCTCCAATCGTTCCAGATACCTCTACCCGCTTACTTACGGGGTTCGAGCGAAATGTACTTGGAGCCATGATTTTACGTCTGTCATAATCACTACAGACCAGGGTGGTATCCGAAGTGGTACACTCTACCCCAGATTCTGGTAACCGCGACAGAACATGTTCAAAGTCTATCGACAGAAAGCAACCATCCATATCGAGGTTGTTGAAGCCTTCTCCCGTCAATCTCCTTTCTCGACGGGGAGCTCTTCGAGATCATTGTTGTCTGCGGCGAAGTGGTTCCTGCAGTTCCAGGTGTGGCGAGAGTTCTCAGCGCCCGAGCATAAATTGGATTTTTGCTCGCTTGAAAGGCTACATGGGCACAGAATGTGCAAAACGAAGCATACAGAGAAAGGATCATAGTCACGATGTGGGAGGTGGAAGGATGTCCAAGGATGAGAAGCTTCGACCAATGCCCACTGTATTCTGAGGTCTGCCAATAGTGAATCTGCTTCAAGTACATCGGACATTCTTGAGACTTTGGCAAGCATGGTATAGGAAGCATGTAGAGCATCTTCTTCGACTATCGTCGAGTCTTGCCGCACAGCCCCACTATTCCTCTCAGTGCTAATTTCACGTCCCTCAGGTTATTTGACGATGCCCCAAGGTCGTACGTCATATAGCCATATTCACTTCTCTTACAGGACGGCCATAAGCGCAACAAGCCCAACAATCGATGTAAAGAGCAACCCGCCACCGCTCAACGTCCCAGCACCGCCCTCGAACTCAGGCACAGGCAGACTGTTATTACCAGCTCCCGTCCCATTATGGCCCTCACCGCGGCACTTCGCAATAACCTCCGGGAACAGCTTCGTCGAATTAGCATCCACAAAGATGTAGTTGCAGATCTCCGCCGAGCCATTCTTAATCGAATCCTGCTGCCACTCATAGCAATCCCCAATATTCCACGTATAACAGTACGTCAGATCCTGGGGCGTGGCAAGGAGCTGTACATTAGGATCATCTCGACCTGTGCTGGTATAATTGCCAGCCGTCGACACTGTGCCGGTCGCAATGTCCAGATTAAACAGCGCGCGCGTGAAAATCTTGTACGCGGTCTCTGGCTGGTACGAAGGAATGGCGTGGCCGGCTTGGTAGGTGCGGATGTAACTCAAGTTACCGTGTTGGCGCACAAGGCCGCCAACGTAGGAGTCATTGGTCTGAATCTCAGCATACTGTGCAGCTGAGTAGCCTGCTGAGCCGGTCCAGTTTATTGCCTTTGCGACGGCGTCGCCGCTTGCCCACTGGTTGGTGTTAGCTTTGATAAGCGGGTCAGAGCGGGACACTTACGGGACAGGCGAAGTCTAGGTCACCGTGGACGAGCGAGACTTTGATGCCGTTGTCTAGCAAGAAGGCGATATCATCTATACTCAAGTCAATACGGCATGTTGCAGGGTGGAGAGCAATGCTTACCGAGCCACGAGTCACGTGGGTAGTCGCCGATGTCACGATACGCTGCTGAAGCTTGTGGTGAGTTGCCGGTCCAGTTGAGCGGCACTCCCAGTTCGGACTGCACCCAAGGCTGATTCAAGAAGCCCTCGTGAAATGGAGGGGGGTGAGGAGGAGGCGACTGCGTCGAGATGTCATAGTAGTCCAGGCCGGAATATTGTGTGTATGGGCTGACGATGTTGGACCGACAGAATGTCTCAGCATCTTCGCAGTAAGAGTTGACCGTCGCGTTGATTCCAAGATTCTCGGGGTCAGACACAGCTGCAACATCCCGGCAAGTCTGAATTCGGTTGAGGCACTCCGGTACCGCCTCAACCATCGAGTTGTAAACAGTCTCATTGACCGCTTCAATGCCGTAGCCATTATCGCGGAAGGCTTGCTGTGGATAGTACGGGTACTGGACGTAGCGGTCAATGCAGCCCGATATCATGAGAAGCGTGTCGAGATGCAGAATGAACTGCTCGCCTTCGCCTCCATCCCACGTGCCGTTCTCGATCTTCTGGTTTTGCTCCTCGAACACTCGGAACATGGCTGGCCCATAGCGACCGCCGTAGGATTGCGCACCAAGACTTAGACGTGTGTCGTTAGGCAGCAGGTGCGGAAATTCTTGAAACCAGGCTTGAGTAAAGTGCCATGCAGCAATGGCACCATTCACACTACCAAAAGCTGTATTATTTGGGTCGCGACTTGGGTAGATTCCGGTCAAGAATGTGGTGTTCTGCTCTGGCACGGGGTCTGAAGCGTTCAGCATTTTTACCTCCCCGGTCAAAAGGTTCCGAGTCACATTCTGCAGCGTGTCGTATGAGAAGCCAACCTGAGTCGGTTGATCCAGATACAACATGTTCGCTAAAGTCTTCAGCCATTGATATATCTGTTCAGAGGTAATTGCTTACACTCATTGTTCCAGCTCCACTGAGAGAGACGAGTGGAGTTGCTGTCAGGGTTTGCGTAGCAAGGACCGTTCTCTTCCAATAGGCCATACATGGATGACGAACCTGGTCCGCCATTGAGCCAGATCGTCGTTGGTGCGTTCGAAGGGTCATTGCGGGCTTCGAAGAACCAAAAAAATGTGTTCATGGGATAGTCTTGACCCTGACCAAGATCTGCTGTGCCAGGAGGCAGGTAGACATGGCCAGAGTACGACCGCACTCCAGGCGTGGTCTCACAGAGGTCATTCTCCTTGTATGAGATCGTGACTCCATCGCCAAAGCGACTTTGCAAGACTTTCACGCCAACAGGCTCAGGTGGGAACTGCGCGACTACGGAAATCGCCAAGCCGAGCAAGATGGTAACGGACGCAGCCATGATTGAGATGGATGACAGTAATCATACTACAGCACGCTTCTTAAGCTCGTTGTCCCCGCGGCCGTGGGGACCCTGCCGAGCTCGAGAGGTTGGAAGCGCTGGGCAAACATGCTGTTCGGTGTCTTGGAAGGCAGCATTCACCAGACTGATGCGGAAGGTCGATGGTCAGCCAAGTCAAGCTGCAGGTACCAAGCTTGACTTCGATAACATCGTTGCGACGGCTTTCGGGTAGCAGAGGCAGTCGGCTGCGTATCGCAACGTCATGACGTATGCTTGATGTCCAATGTTCGATTCTTACAGACGATGAGTGTCGAGTAGCAGCTTCCGTCTGCTTCGCACCGTGAAAGACAGGAGTGGGGGCAATTAACGCTAAGGAACGGACTTTCGGAGATAAGATGAGAGCATCCCAAAATTTCGAGATCTGAGAAACTCGAACTCGACAAAGCAACACACAACGTCACGCCGCCCACAACCCCAGAGACTACGCCGCAAATCACGATTCCGCACTCAAAGTTCCTCTAAGATACCTTTTGGCCTGATCACCAGCTTTCGCCAATATGATCCGCAGGCAGGCTCGCGAGCGCCGCGACTACCTCTACCGCCGCGCGCTCACTCTGCGCGACGCCGAGCTCGCCAGCAAGCGCGCAGCCCTCAAAGCCTCGCTCGCATCCGGCAAGCCACTATCCAAAGACGTCGCAGATGATGAAGCCCTGCGCGCCGACTTCAAGTACGACGAGAGCCGCGCCGATCGCACAGTGGAGGAGGAACTGGGCCTCGACGACGAATACGCACAGCTATCAGGCGTGGTAGACCCGCGCATTCTGGTCACAACGTCGCGCGATCCGTCGTCGCGCTTGGGGACGTTTGCGAAGGAAATGCGCCTGCTGCTGCCAACGAGTGTGCGACTCAACCGCGGAAACCTGATTCTGAGCAACCTTGTCGACAGCGCGAAGAGCAGCGGGCTTAGCGATATTGTTCTGCTGCACGAGCACCGTGGTACGCCGACTGCGCTAACAGTCAGCCATTTCCCCCACGGACCGACGGCAAGCTTCAGTCTGCACAACGTTGTGCTGCGCGCCGATATTCCCAACAGTGCACGCGGCACTGTGTCTGAGTCGTATCCCCACCTTATCTTCGAAGGCTTTGAGTCCAAGCTGGGCAAGCGCGTTGTTCAGGTTTTGAAGCACTTGTTCCCGCCGCGCGAAGCCACAGCCAAGATCGGCAATCGTGTCGTCACGTACGTCCTCAGCTTGCAGACCCTTCTCTAACACATTACTAACAGACACAGATTCAAGAACATCGAGGACACAATCGAAGTACGCCACCACGTCTTCGTCAAGACGGGCTATCAGTCCGTAGAGCTGGCTGAGGTGGGGCCGCGCATGAGCATGCGTCTGTTTGAGATTCGCGCAGGCACACTAGACAGCAAGGAGGGCGATGTCGAGTGGCATCTCAACCAGTACACTCGGACGGGGCGGAAGAAGGACTACTTGTAGATGCAACAAAAGCCCTTGTCATAGGAAAGACAAGGGCTGGAGAAAAAGGACACGAAGACCGAGCCGTTCCACTTCGTCCGCAGTGGAAGGTTTGTGATGCAATTGCTGATGCTGGATATACCCCAACGAATTCTGATTCCAATTCGACTTTTCTTCCCAAACGCCTCAACACCTAATGCCCGTATGCAGTGTTCCAGATCACACTCCGCCTGCCTGGCTCGCCTCTCCATATCATCCCTCAACCGCTGTCTGCGAGGCCTTCAATATCCCCTTGCCCTTCTTACTCTTGCTCTTCTCCTTCTTGCTCTGCACGTCCTCACTAACCAAACTGCCTTCCAATCTCATCCCCTTCCCCTTACTCTTCCCATCCGTCCTAGCATCAAAGTCGACCAGTCTGACCTGTACATCTCCACTAAGCTCGCCCTCCTCAGTCTGCCAAACACCCTCATCCGTAGTCCCCGCTTTGAAACTCCAGGTCTCTGGAAGTTGCGTCGCCAGCACGCTAACCGGGAAGAGATTCAGATAGCTGAGCGTGATGTGCGTCTTGCTCTGCCCCGTGACGCGCGCACTGATATAGCTCCCCCGCGAAGGGCGGAAGATCAGGAATGTAGCGGTTGCCCAGAGGAATGGCGCGGCGTACTCGTCCACATGGCGTAGCAGGACTTGTTCGTCGCCGCTGGTGGTGGAACCCGGGGGGGAGGAGGACAAAGCGACGTCTTCGTAGGCGAGCACGATGCCCCGTGCAGGCGGGAAGTAGGAGAGTAGCAGCGGTGAGAAGACGGATGCGCAGAGGGCGGGCAGCGGGGCGGAGAGCGCGGCGGGCGGGAGGGAGACGTATTGTGTTATGCGCTCGGTGTAGAGGTTTGTGTCGAGGAGCGGCGCCATGGTGAGCTGTCTGTGTGCTGGTTCGTGGCCGTTGCTATTGCGGTTGGCGCAAGTCGTTGGTTGCTGTTGCTGGTGTGGAAAAAGTTGTCGGCGTTTAGAGATCGAAGGCCGACTTGGTTGTGGGGCTGTGGGGCCCCTGGAGCAACGAGCGGACTGGATGCCCTCGATCTCAACCAACATCCGGTCAACACAAAGCTCACCCTGTCTATCATGTTGCCAGGAACAATGCTGTCAGGATGGGATCTGCGTTATGTCTGCGATAACTGGATGCTGTGATTGTCACCCTATAGCGCACTGCGTCACGGGCAGAGCGCTCAACGGGGTAAGAGCCATTATGTTGAGTATACACGGGCATGATATGCTACGGTGTCTATTGTGCTATCTAGGAACGACTCGTGCCGGAGAAGGAACCCACAACTCCTTAAAATGCAGAGAATTAGCGACGTGACCGCTCGACTCACGTCCATAACCTGGGTGTACTCACTGCAGGTTGGCCTCCAAAGACAGGCTCCAACCGCATACCGCCGAAACTCCAGCCATCGACACACACGCCTTCTTCGAAGCGTTTGCTCACAATGAACCCCAGCGCGCCATCAAGCCCGACAGTGACGTCGATGTCGCCTTCGATTTCCATCCACCCCTTGCCGCGGTTTTCCTCATACCGCCGCTTCCCAACGCGTACACGCACAGCATCAGGGTGCAAGAGCACCGCAGCAACATCCGGCGTGATCTTGACATCAACAAACCTGCTCTGGAACGTGCTTGCGTCGAACGGCCGGCCTACACTGAATACCAGGTCATGTGGCGGGGTGTGCGTTGCATCGTGGAAGGCGACGATGAATTGCACCTTGTAGCGTCCGGGCGGGATGCCAGTCTTCACTTTGCGTATACAGACATTCGGCGCTGCGATACACTGGTACACTGCGGCCTCCTGTCGTCGCCCGTCCATGTCCAGATCAGAAGCTACGGGGTACACTTTGCGCAGTGTACCGCTGTCGGTCATTGCGAGTCCGCCTTCGCCGGAGGGAGTAGCCTCAGGAGTTGATACACGATTAGTCCCACCGAGCAGATTGCCGGTCTTGAAGTCGACCTGCACGAGCCGGAAGCTCTCGTCTTGAAGCCCCTGGCCAGTAATGCCGAGTCGAAACTGCGTAGCCTGGATCTCGAACTTCGGCGGCAGCGCAGATAGCTTCGCCATCATCTCGCCAAATTCGCGCGCTCGCCGCACTTGCTCGCCGTCTTGCATGTACTGCTCCGTCAGCGACGCCATCTCGTCTTCTTTCATCCACTGCTCGAGGCTGATGTTGGCGAGCCCGCGGTCCACATCGAAGCGGTAATACTTTGTGTCGCTGTTGTTATACATGCGTCTCATCTCGTTGTCTACGCGTGCAGTCGACGTGGCCATGCCCGCAAGAGCGGTCGCCAGAGATATATCCGTACCTAGACCGAAGGGCAGCCACGATGCCATCTTCTTGACGCTCGTCAAGCTCTGGAGTCCTGTGCCGACGGATACGATGACGCCGATGGGATTATCCCAGAGCGCTTTGGCTGCGTAGTCGACTTCTGCGCAGGGATTGTTGAAGCCAACTCCGCCGTCGAGATAGGTCACTTTTGGCGTGCCGAACTGCATTTCCTCGAAGAATGTCGGGGCCGCAGACGTAGCTCGCAAAGCTTCCCATATGCGTGTCGTGCGGTCGTTGGGGTCGTACGTTGACAGAATCCTAGGGAGCCCGAGTGCGTTCTTGAGTGAGGTGAGAACGAAGCCCCGGCATCCGGGTGCATTTGCTTTGCGGTGGACAGATTGCCGCGGGTGCAATTTCCAAGTGTCTGTCCGAGGCGGCAACTTGGGCTGAGGCGCGCTATCCATTGATGTCGCTTTCGCAGGCGGCACAGGTGCTCCGTTGCTCTTTGTGGCTACCGGGCTCTCGGTCACCATGTCCGCCCATATACTGTCGTTTCTTCGTTGAGAAGTAGGCTCAACCTCCTCGAACAGAGCTTCGTCCCACATCAGCTCGTCTTCGTTGAAGCCGAGTTCCTTCAACGATGACTTTATAGCGTTTGCCAGAACAGCTCCAGAGAATCGCGTCGCTCCCGTTGGAACCTTCATCCCAAAGGCTTTGAACGATCGGTCATGCTCGAAGATCTGCTGCGCCAGTTTTAGATAGATGTCTATGCACTGCTCGCAGTTGAGCCGCAGTCGAGAAAGCAGGATGGCGATGATCCCGCCTGTTGATGTGCCGCCGATGAGATCGAAGTAGTCGCAAGGTCTCAGCGGCTCGTGGTCAGCTTGTTTCCGTCGTCCGAGGCGTTTCTCTTCGAGCGCTATGTTCTGCATCAGGTCGCGGAGGACCATCAGCGATGATAGGCCTCGGACGCCTCCTCCGTCCAGGGAGAGCAGGCGCAGAGGCGCCTGGGGATTCCTTGGGTTGGACTCCATGTTATGTTATTGGTGTTGTTATTGGGACTGCGTCTGATCCTTCTCTTATGTCGATAGGATTCTGGAGGACTGGGGAGTGAGTCACTTGTGGCAAGTCCTTTGCGTCGTGGATGCCTATGAGTGCGCGGCCGTCAGGCTGATGAACTCGATTGGGTTTGAGACCTGAGTATGTAAATTCGCAAAGCGCAAAGGCGATCTGAAGTCTATATAACCGCCCAGGTACAATGTGCTGTCATCTCGTCTATGCATATTCTAACTTTGGGATGCAATAGTGTGGGGGCCAAGTAGGCGCCCGCTTACCACAGATGTTATTGGTGTCGTGGGAGCGGTGTCTATAAAGGCAGCTGGCTGGCCTACCCGGAAGTGCGGCGCAGTAGTTCATGATCTATCTGCGGCGTTTTCAGATCACTTCAGGTGCGCATCTGGTAAATGCAGTCATCGCAAATCGAGGTGTGGTGAAAGTGATGGTCGGTGATTGGCGCGGGGTTGCAAGCATGCTGCTGCGCCACGGTGTCAGCAATGCCGCCTAACCGTGTCAGCCTTGCATGAGCTGAAATTGAGGCTCTGCCTTCGAGTTAGTCGCATTTATGGTTACGCTAGATAGTGTACCTAATGACACTTTCCTCAAGACAACGGTGGATATGTGTCTCGCAAACACCAGATCTGATAGTCGACACGACGCGAGTTTCGCACTACGGTTGTATCCTTTTCCCGCACCGTTGCCCCCGTACACGGCCATTACGACTGACACTAAGACAAAGGTCAGACGTTGATCTCATGCTGCCACACCCATTGCTGTTACTACTGAGCATTCCTTCAGAGCTCCGTGTACTGACCTGTTGCTCGACCGTCGCACTGTACGTGCTAACATGCAGGATCTGCTGCATCTGCTCCATCCGTATGTACATGACCGTCCGCGCCACGAACCATCTGACGCCTTCCTCGCAAGGCGGACCCGTCAAGCTGCCCTTGTATGTCCGAAACTCTGTCGACATCGACACCTCTCGCAGTGGTTCCAACAAGTCGAGCTGCGTGTTTGAATACGCAGCGGTCTCACTAAACCCGATGAACGGCGTTGGGAAGCTGGTCACAAACGTAGAAGGCGCTTTGCCGGGATCGTTGCGAACAGCGACTACGGCTGGTGGCTTGCCATCCCCTCTGAATCAGCGTGAACCAGATGCATCTCGCTTTGAGCTCTGTAGCCGTCCACTGTATGGTCTGCAGGGCTGTGCATGTGGTAGCCGATTGGGAAGAATCCTTCGTCGTCGAACTCTATCTCTGGTAAGGCTGAGAATTCTCTTTCGTCATGAAAACGCCGGTTCTCGTCTCCATTTCATGAAGTTCTCGGTCATGTTTTTTCCTACGAATCCCACGGCGGGCTGGGGTAGTTTGAAAACCCTCCCCCGCGCTGCAGGGCAATCGCACTTTGATGCGTACCGTTCTGACATACGCCGTGAGCAGGGTACATTTTGCCCTAGTTGTAACTTGCATCATACTGTCAGTATGTTTCTTTGGGCCTGATCTTGATTGTTGTAAGTTAACGCTCCTGATATGGGAGGGGTATGCTGTAATGTGCATCGTTTAGATAATCTGCACAGCCTAGAACCGTAGTAGCAAGAGAGATGAAAAGGACATGCATCTTCTCAGCCTGCTATCTGCATGATTGATGGGGAGTCGAGCTTCACTAACGTAGAAAGCTCATCGGTACTAAGATCTGCGGATCTGGTGCACTTGAGTAGTCTTGCAGCAGTGTGCTGTGGGACGACAAGGATGTGTCTTCCGTGCTAGTTGGCGAAGTTGACAAACGAGGGAACGAAGTCCATGCTGACATGAGGAACCAGTGAGGGTTGCAAGACGAGAGCCGATATCTTGCATTCTCGGCAGATCAAATCGCATCATCACAATCTTTGCTTCATTTCTTGTTTTCAACGCGCTTCCCCGGAGAAAGGCTTGATAGCGTGGTTCATCGGACTGCTGAGGATCAGCACTTCATGCACTACCTCCTACATATACCGCGGACCCAATTCATTCATGGCCGACAGACGAGCAACGGACTCCAAAACACCATCTGAGCGCTCGAGATGCACAGACTGTCGAAGAGGCAGGTTCGTGACCATGACGAGACCGCAGGAGACTGTGCAGATGAATGTAGCAGGTATAATCCCGATGCGACAACCCGCGATCAGTCTTTGCCTTCAAAAAGCCTTCGGCCAGGTTGAATGGTCTGTCGCTCTCGATGACGCGAAGATCCTTTGCTTCAGCCGGTTGCAATTGAGCCTGGAGTGAAGATGTTTAGAACGAGATGTAAAATATGCGTTCGTCCAGCCTCAAGGGAGGGTTGATCCCCAGCGCCTTCCCGGCTGATAAGGTTAAATTGCCACGCGGCTTTGCGAACACCTCCCTGATGTGCAAAAGGCCCCGTAGCCAAGACTTTGAGGCGGCTTGGCCCGGGGTAAACTCGATTCTCCCCCACGGGGTTTCCGCCTTCGAAATGCGTGCCTGATAACGTGCATATTGAAACAGATCTCGATTGATTTGATGGCGATCAGGGAACCGCGAAAGTTGCCAGGACACGTTCCGGCCCCGACTTTTGAGGTTTGTTTTCGTCTGCCGAAGCTGTGGTCGGTCACGAAGGATTACCTCGGATTCACTTCTCGCGGACGGAAAATTTGGCCACCGAAATGAACATCTGAACGCCAAGCAGCCATCCCCGCCCAGCATCCACCCGCGGTTACCAAGACGGGCACATCTCCATCAGCCTCGCATCCTCGCCCATCATCCATCTCATGATGCCGGCTAAACGCGTCCGCCAACCCGGTTGATGAGGCACACCACCGAAATGATGCTTGCTCGATCTACATATATATATGGTGGCATGTTTCACTGAAACATATCCTGTCGCACAGCAAGCAACTGCACCGCCAACGATATCAACATGCATTTCTCAACTGCCGTTGTCGCAACTTTGTCCCTGGCCGGCTCGGTCTTGGCTGTCCCGTAAGCAATGTCAATAAATGTACGCTGCACTTTCACTAACAGCGCGCAGTAGCCCCAAGCCGAAGGAGACCAGCCTTTACAAGGCTATGCGTGAGCGTGGTCGCGAGTTCATTGGCACAGCTCTGACAATCCGTAACGAGACTGCTGAGCCCAAGATCGTCGACCAGGACTTCAACTCTGTCACTCCTGAGAATGCTATGAAGTGGGAGTCTACCGAGCCCTCCCGCAACAATTTCACCTTTGCCGGTGGTGACGAAGTTGTTGCGTTCGCCAAGAAGTACGATCAGGAGATTCACTGCCACACCCTTGTTTGGCACAGCCAGCTTCCCACATGGGTGTCCGCAGGCGGCTTCGACAACAAGACCTTGATCTCCATCATGGAGAACCACATCAAAAACGTTGCCGGCCGCTGGAAGAACGCTTGCACCCGCTGGGACGTCGTCAACGAGGCCTTGAATGAGGACGGTACTTACAGGGAGAGCGTGTTCTACAACACAATTGGCGATGCATTCATCCCTATCGCCTTCAAGTTCGCCCGCAAGTACGCCGACAAGAAGACGAAGCTGTACTACAACGATTACAACCTTGAGTACAACGGCGCAAAGACCGAGGGAGCGAAGCGTATCGTCAAGCTTGTCCAGTCCTATGGCAAGAACCTCATCGATGGCGCTGGATACCAGGCCCACCTCGCCAGCGAGAGCACACCCACTGCTCCCGGTGCTGTCCCCGATCAGGCCACCCTTGAGGCCGCGCTCAGAGCCACCGCCGACCAGGGCGTTGATGTTGTCTACACTGAGATCGACGTTCGCATGAACACTCCTGCCACCCCCGAGAAGCTCAAGGTCCAGGCTGCTGCCTACGAGCGCATTGCCAGGTCTTGCCTTGCTGTCAAGAGGTGTGTCGGTATGACTGTCTGGGGTATCTCCGACAAGTATTCTTGGATCCCTGGTGTTTTTGCTACCGAGGGCGCCGCGCTGCTGTGGGACGACAACTACGCCAAGAAGCCTGCCTACGACGGCTTCCTCAAGGGTATCAAGGAGGGCAAGAAGGGCCACTAGACCCCTGCATCCAGGACCTAAGCCGTACATAGACTATGCAATCGGACTTGAATTTTCTCTTCTCGCGGTCTTCCGAGTTCAGTTTCGTGCTTGATCCCAACCCTTTGAAGTTCTTGAGTCGGTTGCAATATGCCGATGCTGTTGAATGCTGGCACTGCGAGGACCTTCATTATGTCTAGCAGGATGAAGGCAGCTCCCCTCAACGTAGCGGCTATGTACACGACTAGTGTTTAAAGAAGTTATAGTAGCTTTATAGAGTGAGTTTAACGTACATCATGGGTAAGTAGTGCGAGTCAGCGAGCAATACACTTTGACTAGAAGTCTAAGACTAAACCCCTGCTCAACAAATATAGCTAGAATAGAGTGAGTGCAGCAAGAGTCCTAGGCCTATGCGAAGGTGACGCAAGTCTAATAGGAAGCTTCTAATTATTACAGTCTATTGACAGCCAATGCGCTTGATAGTTCGCACGACAGGAGCTCCGGTCAAAGGAGTAAATAGGTGCCTACCTGATATAAGCCTCTTGCTAAGAGAGTCCGATTGAACTCCGCAGGTCGAAAATTTTTATTAGAACAGAACTCATAAAGACAGCGTAGGCATGTTGGAAAGCTGCCTTGTTTGGGATGCGATTGCACAATGCCGTAGCCAT
Source organism: Didymella pomorum (assembly GCA_022225945.1). NCBI lineage: Eukaryota > Fungi > Ascomycota > Dothideomycetes > Pleosporales > Didymellaceae > Didymella > Didymella pomorum. Next base: position 14,505 of record JAKJXN010000043.1, on the reverse strand, counting down.
ACACAAGCCTAAAGTAAACAAAACCCACTAACACGCTGGCTACCACAATCCAATCTTCTTTCCAATTCCAGGCGTTATAAGCTTGAGCGTCATCTTACAAAGGACAAGGAGTCGCACATTCAGGGTGTCCAAGAGGCCAGCCTGGTCCCAGTACTGCACGGTCCACCGTCGCGCGACAATATGCATTATGCCCGGACATTGCCAACCTCAATCAGCGTATGCAGAGAAAATCTAGATTTCTCCCCAGTGCCATACTCTGGAGAGCCACTTGCCGAAGTCTATAATCTTTCGCATCATCATAGTTCGCAAGGCATGACTGAGCCTTTTCCAACGGGCCGACGCGCTTATGACATGTCTGGAGACATTGACTGACATTTCTTATCACGGCGTTGACAGCCGCTCGAAATGATGAAAATGCGCTTGACTACTTCCTAGCTAGAAGGCGTCGATATACATATGCACTGAGACGTGCTAATACAGAAGAGTCACAGAGGTGACGATCGAGGCCTACGTAGGACTGACTTGCACCGCAACAATAACGTCATCGATAGTACCGACCACCTATTTAGACCCAAAGACCTTGAAGACCCTAACACCTTGAAAAACCTCTCGAAATATGAAAGCCCTAATTGTGCAACGCAACAAATGCCTCAACTCCTCGGCGCAAGCATAGGCATTCCCTTCAGCTCCCTCTTGAGGTTAGTTGTACTCGGCAAGGCATTGGTGCAATCCACTATGCCACTTATCCCAGCACTGCCAAATAGCTCCATGCGCGCCATTGCGTCTGCAAACTTGCCGTTCCACTTCCCTGCGTTGTTGACGAACCCTTGGAACTCCCTGCCTACAGTGGGATGCGCCGCCAGACCTGAGTCACTCGGGAATACGAACACGCCTTGCGGAGGATTAGTGGTCTCGGAGTAGTATTTGACGTCCCAGATGCCAGGGGTTGAGTCCTGGGGCAGGCCTTTCTTCCCGACGGTTGTGTCAAAGTTGAACTGGTTGCTGGTAGTGTGGGCCCCGAGCAGGGCGGCGAGGTCAACAGCGCCAAAGCCCTTGTCTTGGAAAAGTTTAAATAGACTGTCTGCCGGAGCTCTGACGTCAGGTAATAGCCCGGGCGGTGCCCGAGTGGACGAGTCAGTGCGGCCGATGTATGTTCTCACTCGGGGGCCGCCAGGGCAGGTAACAATCGCATGGCTGCCGGCAAAAACAATCATGTCTGCCACGCTGACTTTATAACTGTTGGACAAGTTCTGAAGGTATCTGCCGATGATATCAAGACCCTTGTTTTCTGGCAGGCCAAGCTCTCCGGCAAGAACAAGGGAGCCATCGCAGCCGCCCTTTGCACCTTGGGCCAAATTCCACGCTGAGGCTGGTTAGAAATGGAAGAGAAGCGGTAGTACAGGACGAACCTCCACAGTCATGGAAAACAGCTCTAATAGCGGCGCGAGCATCCGGATTACATTCTCCTCCAGTCAAAAACTTCGCTGTCAGATCTCTGGAGATCTGGTTCCAGACTGCTGGGCAAGAACCCGAGCCAGAGCCAGAGCCAGAGCTACCCCCGTTTTTGCGGGCAATTAGAGATGATATGCCCGGAAGTTTAGGAAGTGAGATGGCTGCGGCGGACGACGCCATGAGAAGAAGATGAGTGATATGCATCATGTAATAAAGCAGTTTGAAATCGAAGCCACGCAAACGTTAAAGTCTGTTTGAGAGGCTACTTGCAGCTAAGGCTTCAGATGTGTTGTTAGGCCAGAGAGTTCGTCATCTTTCTATGCTTCTTGCCAGCTTGCTGCTAATCTAGACTTGATACATTGATCAGATTCTCCGGGCAGCTGGCGTCCAAACGAACATCCAGACAGGCCCGACTGGATACAAGCGAGCTATCTTGCGACTATTTGCTGATGTGAGCAGTGTGTACAAGACGTGGCGTGAGCTTGGCTGGCTCAACAGTGCCAAACGAGAGATGTGGACTGATTGAACGCCTCCCATATGAGGTTCGTCCTTCTGACAACGGGAGCTAAGACAATTGAGTTGGTTGTAATCGAGCTAGTCGTCACGGGCATTTAATAGTTGGGAAAGCAGTTGTCAAGCGTTGAAGAGTGAATTGAGGTCGGTCTGGCGTCGCTTGTCAAGACTTGTTCCGGGCATCCTCGCGTATCTTGCATGCATCTCAGCCGCGGTTCATTGGCAAGGCAATCATTCAAAAGTCAGTCGTGGCGTAGCAAACGTTAAGCGATCAGCAAACACGGTGTATCTTGACGTCACTTGAGATCTTTCTGTATAGCAGCGAGGCAAGGCACGCAAGATCGAACGCTGCAAGCTACTCGAGCGGACGAAGAGTTTTAATGCATCCTGAAGGAAGAACACTTTAGGCATAGTGGTGAGCCTAGAGGACGTATGTTCCAGTCGAGGGATGTATTATGTCAGTATGATGCAGAATATTTGGCGGACTCAAGCACCTGCGTGGTGTGATACCTAGTAGTCCGCGCTTCGACACGTGTGTAGCGAGTTGAGATCGTCCGGTAGCAGCCTTGCCTGTACTTTTATGCGATAGCGACGCGACTGATCCGCCCGAAGTGTGCTGCCATCTCAACCGATGTTGGCTTCGTCGTCCTAGTTGTGCCATGCCAGGCGATTAAGCGAGTGGTGGCGCCGGCGAGGCTGATAGCGAGGCCAGACCCGCAAAGCGCAAGTACAGCCCAGCCGGCCTTTGCGCTTTTGAAACTACACCTGGCAACACTGACCGAATCAAGCTAATCGGGGCATCAGCTATCTCGCTTTCGCCTTAGCGTGTTGCATCGTACGGATGAGATGGTTAATCAGACTTGTACGGTAGCTAATGAAATGCTAAGATTTGCTTACCAGTCGTCTGGTGCTTGGCAATTCCCGTCTTCGCAATCGTATCTGTTCTAGATTGCCGCATGCATAATGCTGGTTAACTAAATCTAGTAGCTAGAACGTCCAGGCTATGCCCAGAGGAGAAAATTAGTAGTAGAATCTTGGATCTATTGTAGTGACTATTGCTGTTCTCTACTGCAAAGCTACTATAACTAGTGGGGAGTACAGAATTTCGGCTTAAGTTGGTGGGGAAGCGAGACAGGACCATCACGCGATCCGGCATGGTCAAGCTGATGTAGGGGTTTAAGCGGAACCAAGGCCTACTTTCGCTGGAAAGGCAAGGCTTCGCCGCTATTCGAGATTGTACATATCAAGAATGGGAAGAAAGTTTTATGCTACTTATTTACTGCTATACCCGACTCAATATTGTCACTGATACCTGTCTTACCGTTGCTGTTAAGCCAGTTCTTGAGATTGGGAGAATTGTCTGTAGTCTTAAATGTGTCTGTCCGACGGGGTAACACATGCGAGCATTCAGTTAAGTAATTGATATTGTTCACACCGAGAAGCGAAAGCCTGACGTATTCTCTAGCGTAATCCTATAGGTATATGTCAGCGCCGGCCTACGGGGAGAGCTAAGATAGGAAGGGCGAAAACTATAGGGTCTCACCTCGTTCCAGTGTTCTTGTCCTACTACAAACTGGTTCCATTCTCCACTTGCGCGAGAGTTCTGGGACAGCTTGACATCGCTTGGGAACTTGAAAACTCTTTTTGGTATGTTCGCCGATCGCGTCTCGTTATAGAAGGACACGTCCCATATTCCCGGTGTGCTATCCTGGGGATCTCCGCTTCGGCTGGGGTCAACAAAGTGCTGCTGACTAACAGTGTGTGCACCCACGAGCGCCGTTAGACCGTGGACCTTGATAGTCTTGTTGTCGAATAGGTCTATAAGCGCGTCGGCCTCAGCAAACACATTAGGTAGCAGTCCATTGACGGCAGGGCGGCTAGAATCGGCCCGTCCAACGAATGTTCGAGTACGAGGACCTAGAGGACAGACAACAGTTGCGACATTGGCACCCATCTGGATCAGATCAGCCATATGAATTCCGTATCGCTTGTACTTGTTGTACCAGGCCGTTGTAGTGCTTGCGATTTGCTGGAGACCCCTGTTCTCAGGACGGGAAAGCTCAGGTTCGCGTCCGCTCATACCGCTGAGGAGGATGCTGCCATCGGCGCCACCATAGTCTTCGGTGAATTTACTCCAAGTTCCGGCGTCGTGGAACCCTAAGCGCACGGCGGCCCGAGCTGCCGCTGTGCATCGCCCGCTTTGGCCCCGGAAGAGTCTCTCCATCTCAAGTGCTATGTGTCTCCAGACACAGCACGTGTCAGCCTTGCACTTGTCATTGTCGATACTGGGTAGGCTACCCTGCCACTCTATAGTCGATTGAGCTGGGCTTGAAGCAGTGAGAATACCCCAGACTGCCCATCCGACGTCTGTTTTTGGCCCTCCAATCGACCCGTTGAATGTAGGGCGAAGATCGCCGATCATTTGTATAGAATCAGGCTCGAAGGGATTCGTATCTTGGCGCTCTGAGAGCTTTGACAGGAGACTATCGAGCGAACCGCCCGTGCTTGGGTAGGCTGCTGATATCGACACAGACGTAAGGAGAATGAAAGAAGATCTCATACTTGGAAGTTCGTTGTAAATGAAGAAGCCTGCTTGGAGGTCAAGGACACTTGCGAGACGTTCGGATCTATTTATTATCTCATGCACGGTGGAGATTTGGGGCCATGGCTTCCTCGGAAAGAGAGCAATGTAGCAAAGGCCGAATCCGGCCTCAAGATTAATAGTCTACTATGTCGTTCGAGAACTTGCTGAAACCCAACTAGAATGCACTGGCCTTCAGCCACAGTGTCGCATTGTCAAGATACTCCTATGCTAATTTTCAATGACATGAACTGTTCGCCGAAGTGCAGATAGAAAATATTGGTGGCGGACACCAAACGCATTCACGGCGCGTACTCACAACCGCACTAATCGCCTCGAACTCATAAGTATTGCGCCTGCTATTGTAAACGAAAGCATGGAGTATCGTTCGTATCGACAAAACTAACCCACCTTAGCGGGTGTGAGTCCAACGCTTTCATCAGCAAGGTCAAATCAAGACTTTCACGAGTAGGCGACGAAGTGTAGAACCGGCTCAAAATCCTTGGCATGTATAGCTGGGCCGTGGTGGCTTTCATCTCAGTGAGCCAATAAAGGCTGCCAAAAAAAGACCGTGTAGCAAGTTAGCGAACTTTTCCAGCAGCTCGTCACCTGGGCCTGGGTGAGGCTAGTATCACAATACGGTAACGTTCACCCCGCAGCTGATCCTCAATGTCTGGGACTGAGCGAGGTTTCGTGGTACAAGATCGTATCATACCCCGCAGCCGGTGCCGACCCTTCGCCCCACTTCTAGAGCCCGCTAGTGGACCAGCCAAATCTTGTTCTCGCCAAGTTCTACGCTTCTCCAGAGGCTTTCAGGGATAGTCTGCCCTGAATCTTCAGGAACTAAGCTTTAGAAGCTTGCAAGAAGCTTTGTCCTTGCGATTCGGCTTTGCATTTCTTTTCCTTTGTAGTGTTCTGTGAGAGACAAAGTATGGTACTAAATTAAGTCCTGACCCTTATATCCTGTGGCTCATCCTGAAGGCGGCAACTGGAAAGAAGAAGAGTCGCCCATATACGTTGAAATTGTATTCTGATTTGACAATGCGTGCTACAAAAGCTAGCTTAGCGAAGCAAATTGTCGCCTCGCATACTAACGAATCTGAAGCGCAGCCAAGATGGTACTTGTTGGTGAGGTAGTCGAATGTGACACTATATGGGGCTGAGACGCCTCGTCAAGCCCCCCGCTGCCAGGCGACGATACAAGCTTGGTGTTTTTCGGCGACGTTCGCTAAGCTTAGCTTGGCATTCATTGTCCTGCAATTCCAGACCCAGCACCACGGTCACGCGATCTTGGCTATCTTGGCTATCTTCGCATCGTGTTTGATAGGGTGTTGGCCGCAAGCCACAACCGGTAGTCAACGCCCCGCATTCGGCGTAGCCGTTGCCTGATTAACACGTGCCATGCACCCACTACACAAGGCCAGCCAGCATGCAGTATATTCTGGCGTTGTGTAGCCGTGAGCTAGTTTCCACCTAGGACCGTTAGGGCGGTGACATGGTAACTCGGTCTCTACCCCGTCAAAAGCATTACATAAGCTAGGCGTCGAAGCTGCGCATATAAAGCTGGAGTATTTGCAATATACCAGGGAGGATCAAATAAATCGCCATCATCTTGTACTTTGCGTTGTGCAAATTTCCTCATACACAACATGGAATTATTTCAGATTTTAATTGCTGCTCTTTTCACAATCCAACAGAGCCTGGCCCAGACTGTCACCCCTTTCATCATTGATGGACCTCTCGGAGCGTGAGAATGCACTGATTAGAGCGCGGAGCAAGACTAACAGTATCCAGCGTTTCGGCGACATCGGCAACTCAGTTCAATACAGGCGGATCTATCACAGTTGCAGGCATCCCTATTATGATCCCTGAGAATCTACTTGTTCAATTTCCGGCAACATTTGTCCCTTACAAAGACTTCGTGGCTAGCGCAGGCTCACTTACTGGCTACGAGGTCAATGTAGAAGGCAACTATGTACATCCTCTGTTGCCGGAGCTAAATTACGTATGCTAACTTGGCGCAGGTCGATGGCAAACCAATCGCAGGCCGTGTCGCCATATCACAATTGCTGGGCGGCTTAGGTTCAGGCGTCGTTGGTTCAGTCAACAATGATGGGACTATTCAGGTTGTTGGCGGTCCGTTGCTGCGCGTCAATACACCAGGCGGGGTATACGCGGCTGTATTTGACAAAAATCCCTTATTCACCTCTGACGAACAGAATCCAAGCATCGCTTCATTTTCGGGCTATCCGATGTGCGTTCCACGCAGTACAACTGATGTGGATTGCCCAAGCGATAACCGTGATTCCGGTGGAAATCGCGTGTAGTAAGTGATTCCAGCTAACGTTCTTGAAGAAGACTTGCGACAGTCATTCATACAGAGCTCAAGCTAACAGATGACCCAAAGCACTCCAAGGAACGTCACCGCCATGGCACCTTTCATCGCAGGCGACTATGTGACCTGGGCTGGAGTCGCTACTGGTGGAGAGATTCAGGTTTACGCCTTGACTGCTATGAATGTGCAGCAGAAAACCGTTGGAGAGAGTGGAGACCCGGTATACGTTCGTGTCGAAGATGTGAGTTTTTGTTGCAACTTAGTCGAGTTCGGTCCCTGACTATCCCAAGGTCATCATTGCCATTAATGATGGGACTCCCAACGTTGAAATAGCCAGTAATAGAGTCACTGGCTATCTATCTGATGGAACTGCTGCAGTTTCGATCTATCGGATAGATGTGGACCCGTGTACCGGTGCGGAGACCGAAGTGCAAGTTGCAATAGGTCAGCCAAAATTGGGCGATGTGCGAAACAAGTTTGACATCCGATGGGTCGACACAACCGTGACGAAAGCTGCGCGCGAGTATCGAATCAAAGCCAGCAAAGGCTTCAAGGTGGTCGCGAAAGGTATCCAAGCCGGGCAGTACCAAGCGCCAATCAGCGCTATCATCTGGCCGGAAAACAACGTGCCTGGAACTCCCATTACCCAACTTGCCTTCCAAGTTCTTGGTCAGCTCAAGAATGGCTTTGTTGTCGGCACGAACCAATTTGGCCAACTCAAGCCGTGGCCCGGATCACCCATTCCTACTCCCTCCAAGGTTTGCACAGGCGCCGAATTGACCGCTCCTCCAGTTCAATCTGTTCCGGCTCAAGATCCTCCACCACAAAATCCTTCGACTGGTACAGCTCCGGCTGCTGGCGCAGCCCCAGTCGCCAACGCGGGTCCGGCATTGACAGGTCAAGTCGCCGGAACTTTGATTACCGTCACGGGAAGGAACACCAATACCAAAATCACCGATGCGCAGCTCACCTTCGCATGGAAAGGTCCAACAGGCATAATCATAAATAATGCGAACCAGCCGATCATGAACTTTGTTAATCCGTGGCAAGGAACGACAACGCCAACAACGCGCACCTTTACGCTCAAGATCTGCCTTGCCTCTGATGCAACCGTCTGCAGCAGTGCGACGGTGGATGTAACAACGGACAAGACCGCCGACACAGTCACCATCACAAGCTACCAGGTCAACGCCAAGAATGGCGGTCTCCTCTCCGTAACGGCAACGTCAAATAATGTCCTTAGCGGCATTAATGGCGCAAGCCTGCAGATCTCTATCGCTGGCGGATTCTTCCAAGCAATGACTCCCGATACCGTGAATCCTGGTAGGTACCTCTTCTCGCTTCGCGGCGTAAACAGACCCCCATCGAGTATCAGTGTGAAGTCGACGCATGGCTCGAATGTTGCGACTACGACGACGTTGATTAGGCGGCAGCTAGCGGGAGCGACCGTGTGATGAGATTAGAAACGATATATCGTCCCGCGGTGCTCGAGGGTATTGTTATTGCATCATGGATTCAAATCGGCTTGGGATACGAGGTCGGCTCTTACCTCTTCTTGTTCCTTTCCAGAGGGCGTCGGGGTGCTTTTCTTGATTACAAAGTACATGTTACGAACATGAACAGAGACCCAGGAAATGCACTGTTATATGTAGTACAAGATATTACAAGGGAGCACAGAACCCTTAACGTACCTCACGGGCGAGTCGCCCAACTAGATTCACTAAGAAAATCCTGTTTTTTTTACAGCTCTATAACTCCTTTGATACTAGGTAATAAATTCTAATTTTTTTACTGTAGCACTGCAACTAGCAAAGTAATAATACATAAAAGTTATAGGGGCCTAGCTACTCTGCTTGTGTAATCCACAACATCTACCTGTTACAAACATGAACAGAGACCCAGGGGATGCACGGTTATGTATGGTAGGAAGTATTACAAGGCGGCACGACGACCTTGTTAGAGACCGCACCCTACCTAAACAACAAAGATGCACGGGGGCGCGCTAAGACTAATTAGGTAAAGCGTCCCATTAGGACAAGCAATAAACGAACCTAGGGACTTTAGGACAATAGATTAATGAGAGCCACTCCTTGTCTCACAGGTCCTACGGTCTCATGAGACTCAGTCCTATGAGACTCTGGGACTTATGAGACTGTTACAGTATATATCACATAGGAACATAATGTAAGGATTATGCCTACAATGTCCTATATATTTATTACAGAGCCCTATATCAGCAGTTACGCTGATATTGATGTACTTTTGGCCATATGGCGTAGTGGGGCTCTGCACTATTACAGTTATTGTAAAGAAAAGCGTCTGGACTATGCAGGCAGGTAGGATGATAGCAGTATGTTGTATGCGTATAGATTGATCGAACCGCTGAGGAGCTCTACGGGGGCAGTTAGGGGTTATATAGGGCCAAAGGGGCCTGCAAGGATCCGTAGGGCTCCGCAACATGCCGAATCGTGACAATGCCTCTCTCCTACGAGGCCTTGGACCACCAAGGTCAGCGGAGTGCAAGTTGTCAAAATTTCTGCCTTCACCTCCACCTTCACCTGTCTTCGCCCCTGCCTTCACCTCACCTTCACCTTAGGTGCCTAACGCATGCCTACGCCAAGCGTCAGGTGACAGGTGGCCCAAGCTCCCCCCCTAACGTCCATATAAGACTACCCCCTCCTCCTTGGCTTCCCAGCTCTTACCTCCTCTGTCTCCTTGTAAGTATGTTAAACTAGATTTTTGATTATTTCTTGAGGGTCTCCTTAAGCTACTGTAGGAGTCCTTAGGGCGCCAATGTTGCCTTCTAGTTTTCCTGACTGTCCCCTACTGATCCTAGGACTCCTAGGACGTCTTTAGCAGGCTAAACTACTCTTTAATACCCCTTAGCACTCCGCAACACTCTGCAACACTCCTTAGCATCCCTATGATGTCTGTTGTCGCCTAACGCAAGCAGGACGCCGCTAATAGGATGGTTGCGTCTGTTAACATCTGCTGTTGCTGTCTCTAGGGTGGCTGTGGCTACGGCAACCTTACCCTAGCTAAGTTCAAGAGCAACCTCGCTTCTAGTTGTTACCTTCCTGCTAACAGCACTAATTAAGAGCTCCTTAGCACCCTGACTGGTCATGTGCCGTGCAAAGACTGCCTTAACAAGCCTGGATCTCGCACATGCGTCTAGAGTAGGTTTTAGGACTCCCTAGGGCTCCTTAAGCATCTAACTGACCCTTATTAGACCCTGAGACCTACTACGACTGCATTATGGTGTGTGCCGCCGTTATCTGGCCGTCTAACAGCACCACCAGGGCTGCTAGACGGGTGGCTTAGGAGGATAAGGAGTATGGAACCCGCCCCACAACCGCCAACGCCGCCTAGGCCTACCTCTACAAGCTCGCAATCAACCTTGTCTCTTTAGAGAAGAAGCAGGGTAGTTTCTACAACAACAGCTTCCCCCTCTACACTAGCTGATCTACATGGGACGCTAAGCTGGGTGCTGCCGCTAAGAAGGGCAAAGGTGGTGTGTCTAGCCAGACTCGTTCTCGCGGTAAGAAGCGCAAGGCTAACGAGGATGTTGATGTAAGCTTTAGGATAGTTGAGGCCTCTTTAGCCCTCCCTTACTCTCCTTAGTGCTCCTACTGACCCTTCTAGGCTCTCACTGGCTTCCCACGCGACCCTGACGATTCGAAGAAATACGTGGAGGCTGGCATAAGCCTGGTTGAGCGTCTGATGGGCTACTCTGGTCGCAAGAACACTCAGGCATAGAAGGATCTGGTTACAGAGGGCAGGAAGCACGTCCAGGATTGCCGCAACCGTGGTTTTGGTGCTTAGTCGTGCTTTAGGGTCTCTAGGATATTCGCGATGGCGTTTTGGGTTTGTATGATACCCTAGGTGGAGTTTGGTGTCTCTGGGTCTCTTTTAGACACATATGGCCTCCGTAGGCCTCCTAATGGCCTTCTACAGGCTGCCAATTGCTGCTTTACTACCCTTAATGTTTTTCCTAATTGTAATGCTTGTCTAACTTATTTTTTCTAAGTCTGGTTTCTAGTTTGTCTTAGCACTTCTTATTTCTTCTTACGCAGGCCTAGCGGCCCCGCTTAGCTGCTAAATTCGATTTCACAGTCCTACGGAGATATTTCTGGATCCCTTTGGGGCTAATAGACTCCTGCGGCAGCCATTCATTATCTTCGCTGCTGTAACCCGTGTAGTGGACCTTGTAGTGCCACTTGCCATTAATTAGGGTCCTTTTAGTGATATTGTTAATATTATAGGCGTCTGGGTGTTTGTGTGAATATACCTCCTACCCCTCCTGTTGCGGTCGCCCGCTTAAGGACTTCTAAAGGGTCCTTAGGAGGCTAACGTGGAACACATTATATATGTGGAGGGTGTTAGGTAGCTGTATGCGGTATGTGACTGGCCCAAGCTTTTCTAGGATCGTAACCTTAATATTCTTGTAGTCTAGCTTTTTGCTAGGTCTCTTTGTTTTAACATTTCTGATGTCCAGCTATGCAGCGTTACTGGGTTGAAATTGTGTTCCTATAGATCTTTTTGCGTTGTAATATTTTGCTTAGGCGGCCTGCGCAGCGCCTATAGCTGCTTCTAGGCGGCTGCGGATCCCTAAGATGTCTTAGGTACGCGATTGGGCTGCCGCGTTGTAGCTGCGCATGTTCTAGCTGTCCTTATATGGCCTCGGCTTTATGTTGTCTCTAAATGTGGCCTTAAAGGGTGTTGTCTTTGTGCTTTCTTGCACTAAATTATTGTACGCCAACTCTGCTGACACTAGGAGGTTCACCCAGTTATCCTGTTCGTAGTTGCAGAAGATCTGCAGGTATTGTTCTAGTGTCTGATTCTGCTGTTCTGTTTGGCTGTCTGTTTGAGGATAAAAGGCCGTCGACAGCTTCCTACAGACTCCTAAGAGGTGGCAGAAGGTTGTCTAGTACTCTAAAGTGAATACGCTTCCTCTGTCAGACACTATGTCCTTAATACCTCTATAGTATGGTATGATGCGCTCCCATATGAGGTCTGCTAGGTTAGCTGCAGTGATGCTTTTCTAGCAGGGGAAGTAGTGAGCTATCTTTGTGTATCTGTTGATTACCACAAGGATGCTGTTGTACCATTTACCCCGTGCCTTGCTCTCTGGGAGGTCTGTAATAAAGTCTATAGTGATAGATTTCCATGGTCGTGTGGGGGCTGGGAGGGAGAACAAGTGCCTGCTCCTAGCAAGCCTGCTAGCCTTGCTTCTGCCACAGGCTTGGCAGGTTTAGACGTACTCCTTGCAGTAAGTGCGCACCTTTGGCCACTAGAAGTCTCTAGTAACACGTTCTAGCGTACGCGCGGTGCTAAAGTGCCCTGCAAGAACGTTATTGTGGGCATTCTGCAGCACTGCTAGTCTTACATTAGTTAGGACGTAGATCTTGCGATCCATTCGCTAAACTCTGTCCCCCTTAGTCTACCTTAGGACCTAGTTGTGTTCTCTAAGGGTTCTTTTTTCTACATTTTCTTTAACAAGCTAGACTTGTTAGTTATATAGTGCTAGGTGTTTAATCAGCCTAATTAATTTCTTAATTCCTAAATTAGGGATCTTTACCCTAGCTATCTAACCCGTGCCTGAGCCTAAGGAGAGGGTGTAATGCCCCCTACATAGCGCTCCTATAAGCAAGGTCTCTTGCGCTAGTCCTAACTAATATTGTAGACCCTTTAGCACTGCCTTATGTCTGCCTTAGATGGCTACAGAGTTCTGCAGACCTCCTTTGTTGTAATTAGGTCTTTGTAACAGCCCGTCTGCTGGGTTTAGTCTACCTAGGCGGTGGGTGATTTATAGATTAAACAACGCTAGCTATTCTACCTATTATACTTGTCTGCTAATTAGGATTTTAGTAGTTAGGAATCCTTAGAGGTTGTAATAGTCTGTTAAGACCTCTACCTAATGCTATGCCCCCTGCAAGTAGTATTGCTAGTGTTGCAAGGATGCAACAATAGCTAGAAGTTCCTAGTTATAGGTGTTATAGTTCTGTTCTGCAGACGTTATCTTACGTGAATAGAACGCTATAGGGTGCTATTAGAGTCTTTAGGAGGGATCTAGATGCTGCTAGCTTATGATACCTAATATCGCGTATCTAGATGCATCTGTTTCTAGCTGCGTAGGTTTTTTTAGGTTAAAGTGTTGCAGCACAGGTCCTTTAGAGAAGGCAGCCTTAAGTGCTATAAAGGACTCTTGCGCCTCTCTGCTAAGCTCTATAGGGACTGACTCCTCCTTCTGTTGTGCCTGTCCGCCTAGCGCACTTCCTAGACGCCTAATAGTGACTTTGTTAAGCCTGTTAGCTAATCGCGAGTATCCTTTGATAAATCGGCGATAGTAGTTCGCAAACCTAAGGAAGACGCGGACTTCCTAGACGGTCGTGGGTGTCGGCCATTCTTAGACTATTGCTACTTGATCTAACTCCATTTTTACGCCGTCTTTTGTCACTACATACCCTAAGAAGTCAACCTCACTTGATTCTACGAGGGAATACAGTGTATTCCTTTGCTTTTGCCCTGATATATATAGCGCGTGCACGGACAGGCGAGTGTATTCCTATGCCTCTTTAGAGTGTATTCCTTTGCCATTCCTGTGCTTGAATTTCGATGCAACTCTCACAGCACGTATAGTAAGTAGATTCCAATTGTATGTGCAATTTTTAGGTAAGGGAACAATAGATTGCGCAAGAAATTAATGCTGAAGTTTAGGTAATGGCGTTCGTTGACGTTAGAGGACGCTTATTGATAAGCTCCAGAGGACTATAAACAACGTGCGAGAGGACTGTACAGCACAGCAGGCAGACAAGGAACGTCTATGTAGACTACCTAAATTGCTACACAGGACGAAATAGCTCAAGCAACGTTCGCTGACGCAACGATCTTGCAGGCGAAGGAGTTGCTAAGACTCTCTGCACCTGGGAAGGCTATGAGTGAACGCTGAGGGGGTAGGGGTAAGAAAATCTAGGAAATAAAATTATTCTTAAATTAGCTGTTCTTATAAAGAATTTAATTTCACCTATAGCAATATACCACGCGCTAAGGCATAAGGGGCGTAGTTGTAGCGTTATTTAGCTTTCAAGTTAAAGAAGTGCTAGTGCTAGGGTGCAGTAAGGGCGCTAGGCTAGAGTAGGCTTAATTAAATGAGCAATCCGCTATACCGCTTTTGATTAAATGAGCAAAATCCCCTATAGATATTGGGACGCAGGATAAGCGCCAGCGATCCTCGCCAAGCCGGTGCGTGCACCCTAAGCGAGGTGCGCCTTGCTTAATATAGCTAGGTTTTTCTGCCAGCTATGCTGTCCGCTATCCTCGCTAAGCAGCAGTAATCCCTGCCAGTTATCCTCGCTTCCGCCAACTATCCCTGCCAGCTATCCCCGCCAGCTATCTTCATTTCTGGCCTCCCTCCACACGACCCCTAGCATTTCCTGCAGAAATAGGAATGCTGGGCTCGAACAGAAAAATCAAGATGGAGATAGAGCGAACCCAACCGCTCGTTTTGTAGGGTTAGGGTTAGGGTTAGGGTTAGGGTTAGGGTTAGGGTTAGGGTTAGGGTTAGGGTTAGGGTTAGGGTTAGGGTTAGGGTTAGGGTTAGGGTTAGGGTTAGGGTTAGGGTTAG